>CM029555.1:3556207-3818707 GCA_017141385.1 Sogatella furcifera | reverse complement strand
ACACCAACTTTGCTAGCAAGATGGTCAATAATGGTCAATATGAGAGAATAATCACTGTTCCGTTCACTGTGCTGTGCAACGTTTCCAAGCCAATTTGTTATGAAGTTAGCAGACTGCATCTCGATGAAATATTTTCAACAATGGCTTCAAAAGACGCAAGAGGTTTTAGATTGTAAAATTGAATGAGCAATACAATACTCAACAATAGTTTGAATAGAATCAAATGTGCTCAATAGAAAAATTCCAATCTGTTACAGGTTTTATCGTGGAACAAATCCAATTCAAAATTATATAAAAAAGATCTTTGTAGAGATGCTGCAGATTATGATGGGAGTTGGAGATTTCACAATTCACTGATTCCTCATTTGATACCATCAGTGCTTTTTGTGTTTATTGAACTTATATTCACATTTCAATTGAAAAGATTATTGGATAGATTTCAATTCAACAATTATTTTTCATGGAACTCCCTTAGAGAACAACATTAAGATATTGATTTTAATTTGAAACAGTAAGAAAGATCATAATTCGTACTAACAATTATGAAAATTCAATAGTTTTCCAATTGAATTCTATATAAATATCATTTTGAAAAGAAACTATAACATTATAGTTTATTAGATTTTTCAATTTTTTTTATACAGGTATCGAATAGACGATTATCAAGCATCATCATTTGAACTAAAAATATCTCAATAATTATTATTAAACATTATTTACTATAGGAATAACTTACAATGAGATACAGTATCATGAATTTAATAAATTATATCTGATACACGATTACCACAAACATGTAGTTCTTCTTTTCAACGAGAAAATGTCTTCTTCTCATTTTTCTTCTTTATCTCTCCCATGTTGCCGCAAAGCTTCAGGGTCGAAGAAAATGTCATGGAATGAAATGTTCACAGAATGAGAATTTGAGAATGTTCCCTGAAGTTGATTTTTGTAACATCCAGTAAATGAATTTGACTTTGGAAGTCAATTTTCCGAATTGATCAATAGGTACTCAATTACTCCATTCTTGACTGACACACCGTACTTAGTTGACGAATTCTTTATCAATTTTCAAAAGTAGTGTGTCTGTTTTGTATAATAATGGAAGATTTTGTTTCAGAAATCCCTTGAGGTTTGTAAAAAAAATATTAGGTGAATAAAAAGCTGAAATAAGCGGTGTAGGAAGATGAGAACAGAAAACGAGAAGAGAAGGAGGAGGAAAAGAAGAAACAACAAAATTGAGGAAAAGGAAAATAAAAAACAAGGAGAAGGAGGAGGAGGACGAGGATGAGGAGAAGGAAACTCAGAAAATCCTCTTCAGAAACAACCGACAAGATGTCAAAGATAAATTCCTTGAGAGCTCGTTCACTTTACGCTGAATTAGGTTTGTCTCGATTCCGGTTTGTGAATAATTGAAAAGACAGCTGACTCAACATTTCCAGGAATACCAAACTTCTTACTCAACCATCTCCAGATCAGAATCACTCTACATAAAATCACCCAAATTATCAATAACTTTTGTTTATATTGTAATATCATTTCGTTCAATATCAGGAGAAAATCTTTGTAGGATAGATGAGAAGAATGAAAATAAGAAGAAGAAGAAGAAGAAGAAGAAGAAGAAGAAGAAGAAGAAGAAGAAGAAGAAGAAGAAGAAGAAGAAGAAGAAGAAGAAGAAGAAGAAGACAAAGAAAAAGGAGAAGAGAGAAGGAAAGAAGGGTAAGGAATTAGTAGTAGACAAACAGGAAAGATGGGAATGATAAATTTTATTTGAAGATGGCTTCCGTCTGCTGTCCCTCTGAACAGTTGAAGGCGGTCCTACTTGCCAAACTGCTTCTCATTGGCTGAAATTGGAGCCGCCCCTCTACCCCTCCACAACACTTCCTATTGGTACTTGCATTCTCAGCACTGGTAGTTCCCTCAGCCCACTACAGATAGTAGCACTTGTAGGGTTGGATTTCCACTGCTGGATGAACGCCTTCTGATTGGCCGGATTTGGGACCTCCCCTAATACGTCACATTGGCTTCCTATTGGTTCCTGCACAGTCAGTAGTTGTTATTGTCTGTTATGGCTCTGTGTATTGTCACACTCATGAAAATGGTAGCTTCTCGGCCTCAAAAAACAAAGTGAAACTTACGGACAAAATGGCTGAATTTTGAAGCAGAATGGAACCAGCAAAAACTAACGAAATGGCTGCCTTTGAAAACAAAATGGAATCTACTTAGCTCTGTGATTGGACGAGTGATTTTACTCCTAATTTCAACACAGTTGAAAGCTGACCAATAGGAGTTGAGCATTAAAGACAGTACAGTAACATCCTGTTTGTATCTTTTTTGTTTTGGCTATGGATGAAACGTCAGAGTTTTCTTTCATGGACGTGTGTCCATGTTTTTATAGAACTCACATCAAATATCATAAATGCGCTAATACACATGATTTACATGCGATGATAATAGACACGTTTTATACACAACATAAAACGAATAATATTAATGCGATTTACATACAATAATAATTATTGTATATTATTGGCCAGTGAACTTAATTAAAATTCAGGATTTTTAAAGTGAAAAGTTTTTTCAAAGTTAAAATTGTAATGTAAACATTCATCATCCATCATCATTCATTCACTATGTAGCCTAAACATCATCATCCACTTATCACCTTTGCTTGAAATACTTTATATAAGTCGCAATTGTAACAACAAATAATAAATAAATAAATATGATGAATTCAGTATCAATGAAGTTGAAAGTCTTTCAATTAGATTATTTGATGTGATACATAATCTTGAAAGTGAATTGTGCCGTTGGTGCATCGTATTATAGCTCTTCAGCTGAGGCCGCACTGCCGGTGGGTAGAGCCTGGAAGGTGGAGGGTAGTTGGTAAATCTATAGAACATACACACCATCCACAGTAATACATCGTATAAATGGTATGTGTTCAGCCGCCATCTTGAAATTCTTAAATATGGACAACATAACCTCAAAAAAGAGAATGACGTCATACCATTCATACGATGTATTACTGTGGATGGTGTGTATGTTCTTTAGATTTACCGACTACCCTCCACCCTCCAGGCTCTTCCCACCGGCAGTGCGGCCTGAGCCTTCTGGCACAAATCCATACTGCTGTAGTGTTTCTCTACTTTGTAGCGATTTGTTGATGTTAGGGACTTCGACTTCCGTAATTAGGAAGTTCTACTTGTTTGTATTTACTTTTAAACTATGTCTCCATGCTTCCAAACAGTAACTTAGAGCTGATGATATGTGAGTGTACACGAAACCATACTCCTGTAAAATAATACTCTAGGAAAATAAAGTGGAATTTACACTTTTATCAGGGATGTTGTGGAACTTATCCACTTTGTGGGTCTGACAACCTTTGTTTTCACTTACCTAAAGTTGGATTGTCAATGTCTCAAGTTTTTCTTTCTTCAAACACACTGTCCAACTTAAAAATACACTGTCCCCAAACAAGTGTCATACTTCAATTCATGATACTTTTCTTTGATATGCATTCCCTCACCTCACCTTGGAATACGTCCTGGATGAAACCCTCCAAATGCGTGTCAAGTATGTCAAATTTTTCACACTTTTGTTTGTTCACAATATGAAGCAACATCACCAAAGAGGAAAAAATCTCCGAAAAACTTCTCAAACGTCAGAGCCAAACAAATACTATAGAAAAGTTTCAAAAGCCGGTCATACTGATGTCCAATGTTTTTTTAAACTATGGTATAAGCTACAAAAGCTGTATGTATACTTATTATAAAATAACAAGTAGGCCTATATTAATAATACTGAATTCATGTTAAACTGTTTACTAATTATACATGATATCCATGTATACAGTCTTTGCTGTGGAGAGCAACATTATCGTAGAAGAATTTTTTTGAAAAATATTGTTCCAACCAAACACGTAATATCCTGTCAAGAGTTGGGCATCTGTTCTTGAGTGCTTTGTGTAGTAGTTCAATGTCGAAGTGGATTCTTTCTAAAATGAAATTGGTGCAAGCTTCGGTCTGCTCTCAAATTCTCCTTTGTCTAGGTACATAATATTTTGTTCTATGTCCTTGTTCATGACAATATGTCGATATATGAGTGCATAACCAGGTACTAGAATACCGGTAGTACTTGAAATTTTTAGGTACTGGAGTATTTCGTTTCACCCTAAAGGTAGTTTTACATCACTACAGAAAAGGGTTACATGTCGGGCACATCAAGATGCAATATAGATACACGGAGTTGTATAGTGCAACGCACACTGATCAGCTGATTTCTGATTTGCATTTTTCTTCTTTTTTCCTTGAAAAATTACACAATTGTACTTGTGCCCGACATGTAATGGAAACCTTCCTTCAGGCACATGCTCCCATTCTAATTCCGTAGAAATGGAAACCTACAAAATCAACCTTACTTAATGTTTGAAAATGGTTACAACATTAGCTTACTTTAATAGAACTTGCCCTAATAATATGGCAACGTGCCGTAGACACAGTCTTTTCATATGAAAGCATTATACAAATCATGCATGTTGACTTAATTTTCTCTTTGAGCATAATTTCCATTGTTCATGAAACTCTTCGTATAGAATTCCTTCTGTGATAGGTTGTGATTGAGATCAGCAAAAAGATTAAGAATAGACAGTTAGCTTATGATTTGTATTAAATGTCAAATGTGAAATGTCACACAAGAAACGCATCTTCATTAGAACAGCTGATTGGAAAATGATTTCAATGCTTTCGAATGGACCCAATTTCCTACTCTATAGTTGCCAATTTTTAGGCACATGCGCCCATTGACTATTAGCAATGAAACTACAGGCATTACAGTAACTACAGATGTATTCTCAAGAAATGAACAGATAATTATCGTTCACTCCATACAAATATAGTATTACTATAGCTATGGATGCATATGAATAGTATACCGTATAACTGGATAATGGTGTTCTAACCTGTGTAAATGTATTACTATATCTATTGATGAAGTGGTGTATGAAATGTAAAGATGTTTATGGTTGTATATAGTTGTATAAGATATGAATAACTATAGTTGGATAAATACAGTATAGACTGTGAAACACATTATTACCTGCAGGCAATGGGAGCTGAGTGCATAAAGTGATGTACTTTGAAAGTGCATTGTGGTTACAATGGATATTGGAGAAGAATGGATGGAGGAAATACACACTTTCCATGAGAAGGGAAGGTGAGAGGTAAAGAAAATTAGAAGGAAGCGGAATTACCAAGGAGCGGAATGAAAATGCATGATAGTGATTGGAGTGGAAGAGAGAGTAGTTGATAAATAGGGATAAAATATTATGGAATAATGGAATTATGAAATAAATAGTAGTTGATATGACTGAATGAGAAGGAAGGTGATAAACGAAATTATAGGTGAGGGATGAAAAAAAGAAGGAAGAGGAATTGTGGAGAAGCAGAATCTAAGAAGATGGTGTTTGGGGTGGAAGGGAATGAATGAAAATATGAATCAAAGTGAGAAGGAGGGTAAGGAATAAGAACGGATGGAAAGAGGAAGGAAGAAAAACGGATGAAAAGAGGAAAGAAGAAAACGGATGGAAAGAGTAAAGTAAAGAAAAGGTAGGATTAAGTAAGAGAAGGGAGAGGAATGGTGGAGAAATAGAAAAGAGAAGATTGTAGGTGTAATAAAAAGAAGGATAGAACGGAGGGTAAAAGTAAGAGAAAAATATGGCGAAGGAGCAGGAAATAGAGGCGAAGGAATTAGAAGAGAGGAGGTAGGAAGAAGATGTTGAAAGAATTAAGTGAAGTACATAGTGAGGAGGAGCTTAGAGGGGGGGGAGTTGTAAGTAAGGTGAGAGAAGTTGAAAAATTTTAAATACTTCAATAATGAAAGTTTCTTGGGGAAGTAAAAGAAGATGAATAGAGCAGAAAGAAGATGAAGAAGAAGAACGATTATAGAAAATTGGAAAATCATGAAGAAGAACAAAAGAAGAGAAGGAGCAACAAAACTTTTCATTCCTTTGTCTCCATTTTCTCTTGATATTCCCTTTTCATCCTTCTATATATCTTCCAATTCCTTTCTAAAGGCTAATCCAGGAAATAGGAACAAAACAATCAGAAGCAGAATAATAATTCATCCTAAGCAGCGAACATGATTCCGGAATTTCAAAGAAGATTAATTCTTGTATATTATTATAACCTATTTCTAAACAGCCAAATAATAAGCGAGAGACTTACTCTTCTTACCCAATCATCTTCTCTTCCTTATAATTCTTCTTCTTCTTCTTCTTCTTCTTCTTCTTCTTCTTCTTCTTCTTCTTCTTCTTCTTCTTCTTCTTCTTCTTCTTCTTCTTCTTCTTCTTCTCATTATCATCTTCATTCTTCATCATCATCATCATCATCATCTTCATCATCATCATCTTCTTCTTCTTCTTCTTCTTCTTCTTCTTCTTCTTCTTCTTCTTCTTCTTCTTCTTCTTCTTCTTCTTCTTCTTCTTCTTCTTCTTCTTCTTCTTCTTCTTCTTCTTCTTCTTCTTCGTCAGAAAGACTTCTCAAAGCCAATGAAGGCTTCAACCTTATCAGCTTGTCTTATTCTTCGCTCCAAATGAAGGGATTCATATTTCTTGCCAGAAACCCTATCCTATCCTATCCACTTACAATACAGCCTTCTGAGCGAGAAGTTTCATTTATAAACGTATTTTCTCGGCCGTTGACTTTGGTTATATTTTGTCGGGATTCGAATAAATTTTCCATAACTCCCAACTGTGTTTTCATAAGAAGCAAGCTTGATTTCGCAGTTACTTCATGCAGATTTGGAAACTGAGTCTTCTCATTGTTGTCCACGTTTTTTATGGAAAGTTTATAAGTTGGTTCACTATTTTCGCAAAATAACTTGTTAGTAGTTCGAGATCTATCTTGAAATTAAAGGGCCGGTACGTCCACCGACTATAGTTGAATTGATTTAACTTCTTACTTCGACTGGAGGGGAGTCCTCTCTTCAATGGGAGAGAGAGAGTCTGCTCAGCCAACAGTAACAAGAAATGAGCAAATGATGCACGCGCTGCTGTCAACTTTCCACTCCCATACGCACAGGTGCATTTTTACAAAATGCTCTGAGCAAGGAGGAACTACTAGATTAGCTTGTCTGTGTCCAGTGCGTGGATTGAGGCATTCCAGTAAACTATCGTATCAATGAGGCAATGGCAACACTGCGCCAGCTCAATCCCCACATGTTGCTCCTCCCCAGATCCCCACGAGTAAGAAGTATTTTCAAAACGACTATAGTTACATCAAACAACTCAATTGACAACTATAGTTTTCACTTTTTCACTGTAAAGCTGTCAAGTACAATGAATGAATGGATTTCAATTCTGCATCTCAATACATTGTATTTCTCATCTTGTACGTGATACGCCAATACTGGAGTTACATTAGTTCAAGTAAAGTCACAAATTAATTTGGGTTAGGCTTTATGGATTATGTTCTATGATTTCTCATCTATTTACGACTTGGATGAGACTTGAGATTCGTATATTTCAACCTAAAAAGAAGTCCATATCCTTATCAACACGCACAAGCCCAAAGCGTATGTGGACCTCATTGTCCCAGTAACATCATATAAATCACATGATTGGCATTCTTATCGATTTTATGCAAAATAGATTAGTTCTTCTGAATAATAATTACTCCTCTACTGCACTTGTTTTCTTCTGGTAAACTTCAGTCACTTATATAAAAATATTACTCTATTTCTCTCGTTGTCCAATCAATGTATGAATTTTAAAGAGAAAATTCTAGCAAATTATATTACATAATTCGATCTTGATGATATACAAATACAAATTTAATATATATAATACAAATCTTCTAACATACGCCATAAAGATATTTTACGTCATTTGAAAGACTTCATTAAACAATACGTCACATGCGATAAAATACTATTCCACCTCAAAATAAGAATAGAAGTGAAGTATCCTATTCACAAATTGATACCAAAGAAATAGACAAGTGAATATTGACAAATTTTCAAACTATCTAGGTAATAATTCGGATAATTTGCATCGTAATACATTACTGTATCAGTTTGGAAATTAATCGCAAGGAAATGATACCATCAATATCACCGTCAGAAACATATTACTTTTATTTAAACTACGTACGTCATTCGTCATCAAACATACATCAGAGTTCAATTATCATACGTCATTTGAGAGCTTCCATTGGTCATACGTCATCTAAAATACGTCATAGTGCAATTATACGTCATTTGAATGAAGTGATAAAGTTTTATTTCACCTCAAACCAGGTGCTGATTCACAAATTGATACCCAGAGATAGACAAATCATTATTGGAAATTTTCAACCTGTCTAGTTGATAAGGTGGTTCACCTGCTATGGCCTTGACAATGCTATTCCCCAAGTAATATACTGATAGCCTGTGAAACAAACACACTCGCCAATGCAATTATTCTGTAATTTATTCAGTAAACAATGTTTTCACTTTTGGGATATCTTTTTTGTTCTTTTTCTGATTCAATTCTCAACCGTTATTCATCTTCTCTTTGTTTCTATTCTACTTTCTTCCTAGTATTGGTTCCTTTTTCTTTATCACTCCAATCCTCTTACCGTTTCGAGTATCACCTACCTGTTTTCACTTTTTTACTCTTTCATAATATATTTATCTTGATTTTCTTCCTGAACTCATTCCATTCATTCTCAGTCTTCTCCTGTTCTATCTTCTGCTTCTTGTTCTTATCCCCCTCCTGTCTCCTTTTTCTTCGGCTCACTCTTTAATCTTAATTCTCTCCTCTGAATTTTCATTATCCTGTTTATATTTCTCCTTCATTTCCTACTATTCTTCCCCTTATTCATTTTTTTTGTTGACTTGCATTCCACTTCCTCCACTCTTCTGTCCCAACCTCCTGCTTTTTGTTCTTGTTGTTTTGTCTTTTTGTTATCTTCTTCTTTTTTTCTCGTTGTTCCCTTTACTTTTTTTATTTTGTTCTTCTCCGTTTTATTCTTTATTTATTTTATTTTATTCTTTCTAATTTTTTCTACAAGTCGGAGAGGATCCTACAGATCAAGTGAACTAATGATGACATAATACGTAGTTGATTTCGTTGAGTTTTTGTTTACTTCCAGAAAATTACTCTTCCACATCCTTTCTGAAGATGACGAAAATGAAGGAGAAGAAGAAGTGATAAAGAAAAAGAAGATAAGGGAGGAGAATAAAAAGAAGAAAGAGGAAAAGAGTTTGTGAAACGCAATGGTCTTGAAAATTGAGTGAACGAACGTGATGTAACAAATCGTCCAAGTATAGTCTGGTCTAGCAAAGAAGAAATTCTGGCAAGATGGGAAAATGTCTTCAGCTTGGTCAATATTAGTTGAAAAGTAATGAATTTGGTCTCAAATTGTAGAAAACATTCTACTCCACAATTTGAGACCAAATTTATATTCTTTGAGTCGATATCGACCAAGCAGGATCCATTTTCCAATCTTGCCCGAATGTCTTCTTTGCTTGGACAGATTATAGACATGACTGGAATTCGATTGGCTCAAACAGCAAACAGATAATGACCAGGTCCCAAGTGGAGTGATAAAAATTGATATTTTCCCAAGAACAAACTTTTGATAAGCTCTATTGACTGTCTGTAACTGGTGTTATAGTTGATGAAATTCGAAGAGAAAGGTAATTCCATTCTTATATAAAATTTGTCTAGGTTGATGAATTTTGACATTGGTAGAAGACGAAACAAATTCCTGTACTAGAATAGATATAATAGCTACTACATTGTTGTATAGTAAAATTAATATGGAACTGGCAACCAGCTGGTAGATTCAGGCCCTTCGTGGGCTGATGAGCCGTGGACAAACAAAAAACATTGTTGTAACAGTATAATAATGAAGGGTAAATGCATTGAATTCATATATGGGAGTTATATATATTCCAGTATAGTTCAGAAACTTAACAAAATCATTGATGCTATGATAAAATGGATTGAATAAGTTAATCAGTATAGTCAGAATATATCTAAAGGTATAGTGGTCTAGTGAGTAGATTTTGATTTTTTTATTCATACCAGTTCTCATGATTCAATGATATCTATAATTATCTTAATACATAAAAATCAATATCTCAGTACTCTTCTAGTAATTTCTATTCAGACTGATGAATAGTTATTGAATACTAATGAATAAAAATTAATATTACTGAAAAAAATTACTCAATGGTACTACTACTTCAAATCTTATCTATTAATAGTTCTCATGATATGATCTAATCTCATTGCTATGAAGTATAAGTATTAATAGGCCTGGCTAAATATCCAGTAACATTACATTGGAATTGACGAAAAAATGTATTCTTCTTTGATTGGTGGTAGTATGAGGCTTTTGGTATGCGAATTTGACAAATTACGAGTGAAATGTTTCGTTTAGTTGATAAGGACAGGTAGTTCATTTTCCGGGAAGTAGCCTTGCGTGATAGGTTCAGCGAAAAGTTATTAAAACGTTTAAAAAGTTGATAGATTCACTTTGACATTGTTGCAAATAGTAGGTTACTTTAAAAATATCTTAGGAATGTTTGTAGTTTACTTAAACAGTAATCCTAACGTTGAAATAGGAGTTGCGTTGTAGATGATGAAGTGGAAATTTAAGTTTTTACAAATATAGAACAGTTTCAAAAATTCAGTAATTGTCTGTCGTCTATTACATTGCCATTCCCCCTTTCCTTCTTATTATTCATGAACATTCAGGGCCCTCGCGTGGTGTGTGCGAAGTGTGCGACCGCACAGGGCGCCACGGCCAAGGGGGCGCCGTCGCGGCTGATGCAAAACGGGAATTTTAGAAATTTCAATTGGGCTATTAGAATGATCTTTTCACTATTCGATGAAAAGATTATTTCAACAACTTGAATTCACAAGAATTCATTTCCTATGCATAAACTTATTCATAATAATAAATTGATCAATTGAAAAACCACAATCAATGTATGAAGCAAGCCAAGAAACGCCCCTCTTAAATTTAATTCTATTGTTGCTGACAACCACCTTACACTATGTCGACCAATCATAAGCCAGTTTCCGATAAAAACTCCTTCCCAATAGTTTCAAAGAATATTGTTGTAGTTTTTAAAACTTTTTTTGCATGAAGTCGGTATTAGATCATGAAAAGTTTGAGTTCTATTTTATTATATTCATCGTATAAAAAATAGAATTTATGAGTATACAATGGGAGTGCGAAATCATATTTTCATCTCTTTTCATACAGCATAAACTATTGAAGTCTAGTACTGGCCTAAATTCTATGAATAAATTCTTTAAGTACTAACTTGATAGAAACTTACCAGCCTGAATACATAGATGAATATTATATTAATTAATACAAGATCGTCAATAATACATCAGCGTAATTTTTTGTGTATGATACACCATCCATCTTTTTTTGCTAGCAGCCATTTTCTAAGTCAGACCTCTCGAAACACTGTCAACCAATAAGAAAAGAGCAGGCGGAGCATGAAAGCGTGTCCAAGTCAAATCTGAAACACCACCAGTCAACTGCAGCCATCTACTGGTTTAATTTGAAAACTTTTCTAACCGATGTCTTCGGCCATTTTGATCGTAGGCGGAGCTTGGAGGCGTGTCAAATGGAAGTCGAAGCCACCCTATTGCTACTGCCATTTGCTGGCTGAATTCATAACTATTTTGAATGTTATTCAAGAAAGTTGGTTAGGGCAGTGAAAATGGCTGAAATCTTCAACATGCTTGTTATTGAGTTTACAATTTTTTGTAAAAATATCTTTATTTCCAGTGTAATGGAAATAATATCTATGATGATACCAAATATTTTTCTGTGAAAAATGTATTATTCCCTTCCTTATGCTTCCAAGCAAATATTAAAAAATAAATCAACTAGGCTAATAATTAAAAATTTAATATTTTAATGATAAAGTATGGTACAATGTCACAGTTTTCTTCAATGTAGCTATTCTTCATTAGGCTTTTGCTTATCACGTATCCAATACATAAAATACAATACAATACTTTGGGTTACATTAAAATAAGCAAGTCCCTATAATCCATTTTGCCACACCACATGCAACATTGGGATTGCTTATGAGAAAAATGTGAACATGCAAGGCAGCTTGAATCATGTTTGGCTTTGAATATAATAATGATATGTTGGATTGCATTCGTCTGGAAATGTGGGGGCGCCTGCAAAATCTTGCACAGGGCGCCAAAAAACCACGTGAGGGCCCTGTTAATACCTCAGTTATATTGGTAGTCTGTCCAAGCAAAGAAGACATTCTGGCAAGATGGGAAAATGAATCCAACTTGGTCAATACTGGTTCAATAGTTATAAATTTGTTCTCCAATTGTAGAACAGAATGTTTTCTACAATTTGAAACAAAATTTATAATGTTTGAACCATTATTGATCGAGCTGGAGTAATTTTCTTATCTTTCCAGAATGTCTTCATTATTTGGACAGACGATACATTTACAGTAAACTACTATAATCTACAAACTTGACTGAAGACTGAATAGTGCACCGTATTACATATGTAACAATAGATTTGAAAACTGTTTGAATTACTCTTTCATTTGATATATAGTTTATTGGTGTACGTGCAACTTGATGAATAATATGAAGCAATGAAACCCCGCTATTCATTCGTTTTGAAACACTCTGTACTATTTAAACTACTATCAGTAGTAAACTACTATTAGTAAACTACTTTATTTTTATAGTAGGCGTACAATACTTGTAGGTAAGGCTCTATAGGAAGTCTTATAGAAAGTCTTTATAGAACCCTACTTGTAGGTATCCATGTCATGTCATGGAAAAGCTGCAATGTCAATCACTATACATAATCACAAGCGGCTGTCATAATGTTGTACGAAATGAGTAATATATTTCATGATGTGTGAGTACAGGTTCAGCCTTCCAGTTCCTGTCATACGTCACTTGTCTCACACGCAGTGAACTTGACATCACGCGTTAAGCCCCCTCTAAGCATCTAAGCACATCCCATGTGATCAAGTAGTCCTACTTTATTGAAGCCTGTAATGCTTAAATAAGATGTGTAGCTTGAAAGTGGAAATATAGCTGATGCCGAAAAGTTAGGCGGGTTCTTCTGCTCCTGGTGCGCTTCAACAGCTGATTTTGTCAATTGCAGCTGATTTAGTTGTTCAGCTATGCCTAAATGATGTTTCTGTGATCAAAAGAGACGATAGATGCTTCACTTCAGCTATTAGCGGGTTACATCACGTACAAGAGACAGACGAAACCGCCTAAAGTTTTGGCGTCAACTATACAGGGATCTTCATAGAAGGTCTTGATTTTCAGTTTTCAAAAAGATTGCGGATATGCTCAGGAATTGAACTCGGGTCCTCTTGGTAATCAGACCGGCGTGTTATCATATTCTCCAAACAAGATTGATAAGCAAGATAACAAATATATAAACTGGAGGAAAATAAAATAGTTATGTAATGTCAGTTGATAATGGATTAATATTGCTATTGTTTTGATGACAATAATTATTATTATGGTAGGCCAATTGATTTGAACAAGAGCTGTTGGTCTCTTTTAGTTGTTGTATATTGTATTGGACAATATTATTATTATTATATTTCTATTGTTGAGTTGAGCGTTGTAGTTCTCTGAGCTGTGCTGACAGATTTTCCCTGACATTTTGAATCAACTAAAGAATATATGGATAATATATTTATAGCCTATTATATATGCAGTATATTTGATTATTATATTTCATATTAAATTTCAAATGTTTATTGAAAATTGTGTTGGAAACAAGAGGTTTTGGTAGGCCTATACATGGAATGGATAGCTAGAATACAATATTAATATCGATAATATGAACTGCGTGAAATTTTATGAGAAGAAAATATCTGTGAAATTAATTACCCAAACAAATGTAAAATCAATCTTAAAATACTGTATCGATTGATCATCAAGTGTGATGATCGATACGGATTATCTGTCTGAGGAAACAAAACTTATTCACCGCAATCTAATCAGGCTCTCTAATGTCGAAGTTGAGATTCCAACTATTCCCTCCCTACTCTCAACAACTATTTCTTTGAAGTTTGAAAACCTTCCCCAATCTCAAGACCCCTCTAAAATAAGCCTCAACCAAGTTAAGTTTACATCTTCAAACTTGGTTCAACCTCAATGGCACTACACAAAGGATACTCACTCACACTACCGATTACTCAAAGGATACTCACACCATCACTAACACAAAGAAAATATTACTCTGTTAACTCAAACCACTATTAGTCTGGTCGAGCAAAGAAGACATACTGGAAAGATGGGGAAATTACTTCTGCTCGATCAATATTGGTTCAAAAATGTTCAATTTGATCTCAAATTGTAGAGTGGAATATTTCTACAATTTGAGACCAAATTTATAATTTTTGAACCAATATTTACCGAGCTGCAGTCATTTTTTCATCTTGTCAGAATGTCTTCTTTGATCGACCAGGCTACACAAAGGAATAAGGAAAACTCACACCATTGTATAGTGGGGATTCATGCCATTATGATGTTGTCTTTTATCATCTTGAAAACGCACTTTCCCAACAGCTGCAATGTGAAAACTCATCCGGGTTTTCCGACATTTTTCCACATTTTCCGTACTCTTCCCCCTCCTTCCCACCTCCTGATTCTCATCCCCCCCTTTCTCTCTTCCTGTTTTCGTATGGGTCAAGTTTCCCCAATTTTTCTCTCCTCAAAGACATGAGTGTACACTACACGTCGTGTGATCTGTCCAAGCAAAGAAGACATTCTGGCAAGATGGGAAAATGACTTCAGCTCGATCAATATTGGTTCAAAAATTATAAATTTGGTCTCAAATTGTAGATCAGAATGTTCCCTACAATCTAAGACCAAATACATAATTCATGAACGAATATTGACCGAGCTGGAGTCATCTTCCCATCTTGCCAGAATGTCTTCTTTGCTTGGACAGACTGTAGCTGACACACAATTCAACAGAAGATTAACGATGTCGGCCTCCTATTTCAACTCTGGAATTCGGTTGTAAACCATTTTAAAAAACATGAGACTGTTAATTTTTATCTGACGACAGATTGCACTAGTGCAGTTATTGTTGTGAATTGAATCTCTTTCCAGAGATTGTGAAACTATGTGGAATGTTTAGAATTTCTATATCCAAGTTTTAAATCCAATAATTCTCTTTTTCCCTTCACTTTCATTGTTCCTCTGTTCCCCATGAATATTCATCAGCGACTTATTTTGTATCATCTCATACAATACTTTGAATACTTTTTATCATCCAATTCAAATTGTTCTTATCGCTTTTTCTAAATCTTCCTCGAACCAAATTCTTGCGAATTCCTCATGCTAATCTATTCCACTGGTGGCTCGTGCTTCTAGAAAGATTTTTTCCAAGATGTGAATGAGGATAGAAATTTTATCCTATCTATTCTATAAATTCTAATCCATCCCTCTGGCGGCTCGTGCCCACGAAACAGGTGAAGAGCCCATATATTTTACTGAACAGCAACAGAATTTATAGAATAGATAGGATGGAATTTCTATCCCCATTCACATTCTACAACACTTGTTTCATATGTACATTTTCCACTAAATTTACATTTCTCATCTCCTTCTACCATTTTTCTGTCACTTTTTCTCCATTCTATTTCATTACACTCTTCGTGAACTACTCTACCCATGTTTCTACTTTCCTTTTCTTATTCCTCATTCCTCCTCAAAGAATATGAGAGTTTTCCATTCAGTCTATACATCAATTAAATTTCAAACTTAGGGCTATTCAAAATAATTGATAGATAAAATTAAATAAATGAAATACCTTTTTAAAACTTTGAAAGTATTATGTAAAGTGAATCCTTCATATTCTCCAACCAACTTTATCATCTCCTGCCTGACAGCCTCTACTTATTCTATTTCTCCTTCCTCTTTTCTATCGTCTTCTTTTTATCTCCCTTCTTCCTCTCCACCCTCTCATTCTCTTCCCACTCCTCCTCCATTCACTCTTTAAAGTTCTTCTTTTTTCTTCCACTTCCTTTCTTCCATTCATGTTTCCCACCCCCTTCCACCTCTTCCTTTCTTTTATTTTGCCTCAATTTTGTTCTTTTTCATTCTCTTTCCCCACTAATTTCAAGTGAAAAACACAAAAGTGCGCTGTTTTGCATTGCAAACTGACTTGATGAAGTCGTCTAGAAGTGTAAGAGAGGTGTTTTCATCACGAATTCTTTCCCGGTTACGACCTAGAGAGACAATTGTGAAAATTTTCACTAAATTGAACTTTTTTGACTGTCTTCCCATCTGTTACATACCCCGCGTCTTCTCATTTCCTGCTTTATTGTTTTCTTGCTCCTCGTATTATGAGATTTTCCTAGTTTTGTGAGATCGTGTCACTTCGCTAATATCGTGGTCTTTGAACTGTAGAATATGAAGTAAAAAATTGAGCTGGGAAATTTTTTTCCAAGAAGGCGACTGAATATGATACAAACATGCTTATATGAGCCATAACCATCTATCATTTCTTTGTAGAATGATAGATGGTTATGTGTGAGCAAACTTGCTATATGATAGAAAACAGTAAAAGGTTTGGAGACTATAGGCCTATGTCTAGTCTATTGAGTGAATACATAATACACGATTGTTTATAGTGTATGCTGCTATAATTATAGAAATACGTATTTCTATATTAATTAAATAAATACGTACTGATTACTGAGTGTAAATTTCTGTAGATACATCATGCTTACCTGCCCCTAAAAACATTCACAATAAGAAAAATGATTGATTGTCTATATCGATTTATGACATTTATAACTATATATTACAGTTGAGTTCAGTGCTTGAACGTTCAAAGAACGTATAGCTTCCTTTAATAGATTTCAATATTTAATGAGGGTATAATCTTACTCATACATTACAATACTTATCCATTCATGTTATACATATTACTCCATTCATGATGATACAGATTATATATTATATCATATTATATAGCGCACAATTAAACTCAAAACAAATCTTAATACTATTATACTACCGCATTCAGGCCTTATAGGAATAAACTTCAATGTAGAATATAATTCTAATAGACAATAATTTATTTTTTCAAACCAATACAATTATTGTGAAGGAAGATACATATAAAATTAACACTTTGATTAGAGATTGTTTGTTTGTTATGAGGGTGAAGCCCGCATGAGCTCATTGGCTTGTGCGTGGGTAATGACATGGATGATAGATGACGACTACTTTGAGATGCTGTGGAACTTATCCATAAAATAAATGTTGTCAGATCCACAAAGTATGACAACACTTTGATCCACTGTTTGATCTGAAATGTTTGATCCACTTTGTGGATCTGACAACATTTGTTTTCTCTTACTTAAAAAATACATATATTTTCATAAAATGGAGTCTATAAAATGAATTAGGTATCACAGCCTTTTGCCCCTGAGTGTTGGATCATTTTGTCTTTCTAAAGACTACTCAAATTATAGTTTCAAAAAAGGGGAAGTTAAGTGGCTTTTGATTGGATGGTTTCAACCTCTTCATTGAATAATGATTAAATTGTCGATCATGTAATCTTCTGAAAATCGCTTACTTCCGTCCACATATTCGCTTCGTGTATCACATATCATTCGCGTAGAAGGGGAGAAAGCGAGGATGAGTTAGAGGAAGAAAGAGAGAAGATAGAGAGAGAATAGTGAGTGAACAAGATTCAAATTCTCTCTTATAGAAACACATTGTTTTTTTAAATTGAAAATGAACAGTTGGTTATTTAAAAAATGGTCTATTGAAGGCGAAATTTCTTTCTTCTTTGTTTTCATTTCTCCTCCTTTGTTCCCAATAGAAGAAATGAGGGAAGAGAAAAGAGCAAAGATTGAATGTAAGAAAAAGAGAAAGCACACAAATGTGAAAAAACTCATGAAGAAACGCAAGAGTAGGTAAAAAGGAAACGCCAACATAGAAATCAATATGAAGAATATTAAAATACAAAATTAGGCCTAATAGAGGATTATTAGTCAAGTACAAAAAAGGAAGACACAATAAGAAAATTTAAAGAAGATGGAGGAGAAAGCAAGAAAATGATAAGGAATTATTTCAAAAGAATGGTTGTAATAAAAATAAAAAAATAGGCTTCTTAAATCAAGTCAAGGCTTCTTAAATATAGTCTTATCTTAAATATAAAACCATATATTAATAATATCAAAATATAAATCAATGAAAGATTATTAGTGGAGTAGAGAGACGAAAGGCACAACAAAAAGTTTTAAAGAATACGAAAGAGAAACAAAAGAATA
This sequence comes from Sogatella furcifera, assembly GCA_017141385.1. Lineage (NCBI taxonomy): Eukaryota > Metazoa > Arthropoda > Insecta > Hemiptera > Delphacidae > Sogatella > Sogatella furcifera. Next base: position 3,800,389 of record CM029555.1, on the reverse strand, counting down.
ATAAGGTGAAGAAGAAGCATAAAGCAAGAGAATAAAAAGGTAGAGGAGAAATAGAAATCAAGAGAATATTGAGGTAGTGAAGAAGGAGAAAGCAAGAAAATCATAATGTAAAGAAGGAGTAGAAAGCTAGAAAATAATAAGACATAACGAGGAAAAGAGAAAAGAAATCACGTTCAAGAAGCGAGAGACATTGAATGCGTTGTGAATACATTATCAGAAGGTTAGTTCTCATATCACTTATAACAGACGAAGCGACCTTGCATGCAATTATTGCTTATCACTGCTAACGGGACTTCTGTGCTCTTCTTTTCATTGAATTGAGATCAGAAAAGCAATCGAAAGGCTCCGGCAATCTCAGTTTAATTAGATTAGTGTTTGCGAAAATCAATGATTATTTGATGCTGCTGCACCATGATTGAATTTGCCGCAAACGTATTTCTCTAGAGTAGAGGTTGCAAAAGTTTCCCAATCATAAGAGCAGAATAATCCTCACCGAGCAGTCTTCCAACCAATGAATAACTGATGAATAACGTTTATTGACGTGGAAGTTACTTAGATTTTGTGGAGGAGGATGTTGAAAACAATTTCCAAACGTTTCAACGTTTGTTATACTCGAAGATGCAAACGTTTCAAAAATATTGGAAACGAATAGTCCTATATGGCTGTAATGTAAAGACAACGCCTACATACTATACAGTGAATGCCATACAATATATACGACTGTATTTCCTATGTCATGCATTGAAAAAATAATTCAAAAAAGGGTACTTTTATTTATTTATTCATTATTTGAAATAAAATATAATAAATTAATATAGAACATTGATAATTATTTAAAATAAAATACAGTAGTAGAATACATACGATAAAAAGTGTATATCGATTAACGATTTATAACCAGACCACTCTACCACTGGCGGCTCGTGCCCACTAAACAGGTGAAGTGCTGTACATTAAATGATACGGGCACTTCACCTGTTTTGTGGGAACGAACCATAAGTGCATTCTATTTATTCTCTTGTATTTGATTTCCACTCCATTTCTTTTCAATCACTTTAACTCTTTTCAATCCATCTCATCCACACACACACTGGTACTGTATTTAGTTCTTCTTAGCTCTCTCTTTTTCACGCTCCATCATGTCTCTACACTCATTTCTTCCTTTCTTTTTTCTCCTCCACCTTCTTCTTATTTCTTTATTCTCATTCTATTTCCCTCATTACTATTTTGCCTCTTTCTTTCTCTATTTTCTCGATTTCCTTTTATAAGTTTTTCTCATTTTTTTCTTCTCCACTCTCCCTCACTACATGTCTCTACACTCATCTCTTCTTTTCTCCTTCATCCACCACCTTCCTCTTATTTCTTAATTCTTACTATCTTCCTCTTCAATCTCCATCCTTCCTCTTTCTGTCTCTGTTCTCACGAATTCCATCTCTATGTTTTCCTTACTTCTTCATTCACGTTCTCTCATTACATGTCTCTACTTATCTTTTCCTTTTCTTCTTATTTCTTCATTTTCATTCTTCATTCTCACTCTATCCTCTTTCTGTTTTTATTTTCTCGATCCTCATCTCATAGAGAGAAACATTCTGTTGAAAGAATAGCTTCAATCAACATTATAATTACGTTGTATTCTTATTCTCATTGTCATGGTTTGTTTTACCTCAAAATACAATGTATGCTAATAGAGTGAATACAATGTATGCAATTTTTGTAACAAGGATTCACAATCAATTAGTATTCGAGAAATGTCTGCTTGGAAACAAGTACTTTACTTTGTCCCAATAACAATTCTGTTGAAATTGAAACTTCAAAAACAGTCACTTTCATTTTTTCAACTTACTACATTCAAGAAAATAGTTCCAAATGTCGTATTTCTGTAGCCCATCGTGATACCAAAAATAGATTGGTAAGTATGTTATGGAGAATTCAATTTGAAAAAAATACTCGAAAAAATATAATAATAAATATTCCATTCCGATTTTCAACGAGATTATTATTATTGATATCATTTTGTCATTCAATGTCAATACATTTACTAATGAAATAGCCTATTTAATGGATAAAAGTAGGCTACAGTGTTTATAATGTACGATATTGTATATTATATATACACTATAAATAGGAATACAGTGATGAAAAAAAGAAAAGTTAGAAGATGACTTTTATCAAGTCACTATATACAGTGACTAAAAAAAGATGACTTTTATCTAGTCACTGTAAATAAGAAGTATCACGAACGCCCCCTATCAAGAAAATGGCAAACTAGTGATTTGGTACTGCTTCCAATGCTTGACTCTCATTGGCCAGTTTCTCCCGGAGTGGGAGGGAGAGGTCTCGTCCAATCGCAGAGCTTCATCCTGGTCTGAGTTTGCTTCTCCATTTTGAGTTCAAAGTTACATCCATTTTCTTATTTTGTCTAGCATACTTGTATTGCTACTTAAAAGAGTATTGTTCAAAAATGAGTTACAAACATTTTTCAAAATTCACTTGATATACTAATGCCGGGTTTTTTCAAGCACAGTCAAAGTTGAGGGACCCTCAAATTTTGATGAACAGCTGACATTTTCTATAATAAGTATAGGAAATGTAGTAAAGTGTAGTAAGGGTCCCTCAAATTTGAGAGTGCTTGGGAAAACCGGGCATTAATATCACTCAATGATTAATAGTAAACAGTGAATAATTGAGTATCAAAATACTCAATCACCAATAAAGCAAGAAGGCTGTATCGGTATATTATTATAATCTTCACTTTTTTCAATCCAGTCAGCAAACCATAGTTTGAAAAGCATTGAAAATTGAATAAAATCCTGTTTATTCCATTTTATTCTACCATTGGCGTTGGATATAGTATTGAAACACCTCCTGATCCATATGGAAAATGAAACATTCATCCAGAATGAATAGAGCTAATATTCATTATTTCTATCCAATAGGTATTCTCTTGCTGTATTCTCTACCATTTCATTTCATCCTACCCATTATAATCTAGTACGGATTCAGTTCAAACAAATATAGCAAAATCCAAAGAACATGGCGGTTGGCAACTGGTTTTTAATAACTCCCAGCTCTGTCAGGACAGTCTGAAAGCAATCTACATTAGAAAAACACTTTTTCTGAGATCGCTCTCGACTTGATATTCTTTTGCAGACTGCTCCAGACTGTCCTGACAGAGCCAAGCATTGATAACAGACATTCGTCAGCCACCAATTTTGTTGGAGTTTGTTATACTTGCTTCAAAAAGCTATCAATTTTCCCCGCCGAATGATTCCATTTGTACAAATTCAGATTGAAATCCATTCACTCAAGCACTAAACAAACAGTAATCAGACATTGTAAACATTACTGGAGCTTAATGAGCCGTTTACCGATTAAATGAAAGCTCATAATTCGTTTCTGATGTACCGACTTCATAGAGGCACGCATCTGATAACATGTACGCGGTCGATTTCCGTTACTGAAAAGCATGCGACAAATACAATGTTAAGCATACAGTATGCTGCGAAGCACATAGAATCGATCAATTATGGAGAAAGGAACTGAATTGCACGAGTGTGTTTCATCCTAGAATTCAAATGTTTTTATAACAAAATATAGTGTAGTAAATGTAGCATGGGAAGATGAGTTTTTTTTAGATAGGACTTTCTATCTAATAGTGCTATGACATGATGTAGAAGTATAATATTATGATGAATGATTTGCGGAATATGAATACTATTGAACAGGCATTCGTGGTGTTTTATCAGAGAATAATTTGGAACAAAATGTTCGATGGTGTTGTATATTGTAATGATGATCGGTACAGAATTCAGAAGTACCTTGCATTCGGCACATTTTCAAAATAGTAGAGTCCATAGAATATCGAAAAAAGATTTCTCAGTAGACTAGGAAATTATCGACCACGATATGGGAATAGCCATTGGAATGACACAATAATACTGTACTTCAAAGTAATAATCTTCGAGAAATTACCCCTTTCAAAATCAATTTGAAAAGGAATTGAATCTTTTCGAAAATAGTGGAATAAAACACACTAGAATAGTCAATTCTACAGTTTATGTTACATGGTCCTGTACCAAAATGAACGGTAGAATCTACCATGACCTATCAGTGTGTTTTTATTCATTATGAAACGATTCTGCATAATCGACAACCGCTCAATCGAATATTTTCGAAAATATATCGAAATAATTGAATAAAGACTGGATTCCACTGGAATTATGATGAGAATAGAATACCAGCTTGTACTATCAAAGAAGGTATTAGGTTTTTGTAGTATCTCATATTATAATATCGAGATATTAATGGTCTCAGATACAACAGAGCGTTGCTTGGTGATGGCTGGAAGGCCTATTGAAACTGGATACAGTTTGAAATTGGATGAAGATTCATGATACAATCGATTATCTCTGAAGGGGTTCAGTGTCCTACACCATAAATCACATTTATTACATCGGCAACCCAATATTCATGACCATGATATTCATGCTCCCATTATACAATATACATGGCATACATTAACTGTATTAATGAGCTAAATATGAATTAATATGAGAAGATGTTTAGGAATGATGTAATTTCGATAATAGTTGATACATTACTGGGTCAGACATAGGCTATGAATTGGAAATGAGTAATTGTTGTCATCAGAAATCAGGTCAGCTTTTTCAAGTGTATACAGGCCCTGTTTTACAGGATCTACAACACTCGCGGCTCGTGCCCACGAAACAGGTGAAGTGCCCGTATCTTTTACTGAATAGCAATTCACCTGTTTCTTGGACACGAGCCGCCAGTGATCTAGAGCAGTGTGTCACGGTTCAATTTTGTTTTTCCTCAAAGGTATAGTCTGTCCAAGCAAAGAAGACCCTCTGGCAAGATGGGAAAATGACTCCAGCTTGGTCGATATTTGTTCAAGAATTATAAATTTGGTCTTAATAGTAGATCAATGTTTAAAATTTTAGATCAGGATGTTCCCTACAATTTGAGATCAAATTGATAATTTTTGAACCACTATTGACCGAGCTTGAGTCATTTTCCCATCTTGTCAGAGGCTCTTCTTTGCTTGGACAGACTAATACACAAGAATGTAACTTACATGTATCGAACACTGGCGGCTCGTACCCACGAAACAGGTGAAGTGCCCGTATCTTTTACTGTACAGCACTTCACCTTTTTCGTGGGCGCGTGCCGCCAGTGGTATCGAATGAACAAAGACTTATGATATTTTTATGCTGTTTTGAATCATTTTCCAACCTTCCAAATTTTAAATTGATAAATCATGTTTTTTTTATTTTTGTGAGTTGAAATTTGTGAGCATAGTGAATGTGGACATTGTGGATAGACATGTAACCTACATCTTAAACCTTCATCATCATCATCATTCATCCTTTGCTTAAAATACTTGGAAACCAAGTCGCAATTGTAAAGAAAGAATAAAGAATGATACAAGACAATATGATACAATACTTTTCAATTCGATTATTCCATTTGATAGGTGTATCATCTCGTGACTTGTATCATCTTGAAAGGAGACTAACAGTGAACACAAATTCCTAGAATTCATCTATTGTACAACATTAAGAACTCAACATGGCAGGATTGAAACATTACAGCTCCATTTTAAAATTGTTGAAGATTTAATCCAATATTAGACTATAAGAAAGGTGCATCACAGTCATTCCAATACGACTAGAATATCGCGTTTCAACAATTATGTATTAATAATAACGATCTGAATTAAATAGGAAGGATTTAGGAAGAATTTACAGAATATTGAAGCCTCGTGAATATACTTATACTTACCTGACTAGAAAACGTTAAACCGACTTACCTGAAACCACTGAGGACGGAAAACTCTTTAATCCCTAACTTTAATCCCTATTCTGTGCTGAAACGTGAAGATAACGGAAGAAAAATATTGACAAGCCATTGCCATCTAGTGGTGAAACAACGAACTATCGCTCACGGATCCTGAGACACTGAATTGGTCATATTTACAATTTTATCAGAGATGTTGGAACTTATCCATAATTTAGGTAAGTGAAAACAATGGTTGTCAGATTCACAAAGTTTATTTAAAATACCATACCGATAGGACAAACTTTGTTTTCACTTACCCTGATTGGTAATGCTTGAACAATGGTGAATTTAATTATTTCCCTTTTCTTCGTTCCAGGCATAATCTGCTTCTGCTGGGTGGCTGGAGCGATAGTCGGCTTCCTACCTCTTCTTGGCTGGAACGCGGGTCAGTCTGGACAAGAGCTGGAGGAATGCCGCTTCACCAAAGTGATGAACTACAACTTTCTCGTCTTCATCTACTTTGCCACCATCATTTTCCCCGGTCTACTGATGGCTCTCTTCTACGCACATATTTATTCTGTGGTTGTCAAGCAGGTAATAATTCAATAGAATTATTCTAGAAGTGTGAAAAATTCCTCCTCTCGAAACGTTACCTATGTGAGATCAGATTACAGTCGCATGTTCCATGTAACTTAGAAGTTCATGAAAAGTGTTTGGAAGTCAGGGAAAATACAAGTCGTAACTTATAGGTAAGATAAGAAAAAATACCTACTAAACTACTAAAAAAATATAGATATGTCGAGTAGCAGATCTCAGCATTCCATCGTATAGAGTTGTCTTTCTCCGCCTTTTTCCTCTCTTCTTCTAAGTTTATAGTGAAACAATTCACAGTGCTTTGAAAAGATTCGAAGCTGTGTGTTCCAGTTTAAATTTTTTTCAAAGTAACTCAGGATGCCCATTCAAATTTGATAATTTAAACGATACACGACGATTCAATTCAATTTGACCTTTCAATTCAGATTTTGCAATTGTACATCATATTTTCAAGTTTTGTGTATTTCATTGTATTAATCAATTAGAACGTGTACTCACAGCCATACAGCTTTTTAGTGATAGTCTAAAGCTATATAAGTTAGAGTTCTAACGTATTTTCATCTTTTCGTGGCATCTATCTATGGTAAATTTAAAAATTATCTAAGTGTAAAATACAGTTTTGAAGTTTGACACGATCTATTCGGAGAATCCTGGTCAACGATCACGATATTGGAAATTGGACATCTATTATTAGGCTACTATATTGCTAATCTATCTATTGATATTTCAATATTTTCAATAAGCTTAGCACATGAGCTCAAAGTGAGATTAGAGAATAGTGTCAAGTCCAGCTAATAATTATTTGTACTTCACATTATCTGATTTATCAATATTTAATTGAATGTACATGCAGCCAATTGTTAATTTATTGTCCATTGAGCTTTAGAATTACAAGCTACCTATATCCAATAAAAATATTATCCGTAATAAAATTTGCAGAATGAGCATTAATGTTGAGGAGGCTTTCCATAATTAAAGAAATTCGAGAAATATTGTCGATTCCAGTTCATTTCAGAAGATGTGACTACATGGAACCATGGTACTTTAGGATGATTTCTACTAAATATAAAGTGAAATTGACGATTGATTCAAGTTTTAAATTGACATAAAAAATAGAAAATCCACATTACATAGAGAACATCAAAGTAGTAGGCTACGGTGAATAAAATCTCAATATTATTTTGAATTGCTTGAATTTGAAGATTCTATTTTGTAGTACCCACTATATTGAATATGAGTCGAAAAACAGATATTATTCTTAGATTTCATTTCATGTAATGCATGTATCAAGTAACCTTCTCATGATACCAATAATTTATTTTTTGTTTTTCCAACAGCTGAAACAAATGGTAACAGTCAACGGGACCTCGGGAGGCAGCGGGGCCATGCTGCGTGTCCTGGGAGCCGCCCGCAAACGCGAAGTGAAAGCAACTCAAAACCTCTCCATAATCGTCCTATTCTTCATGTTGTGCTGGTTTCCACTTTACACCATCAACTTTATCCAGGCCTTCAACAAGAACATTTCGATACCACCCTTCCTCATGGACTCCTGCATAATTTTAACCCACCTCAACTCAGCTGGTAATCCCCTGCTCTACGCGTATCATCTACGAGACTTTCGTGCAGCGCTGAGAGCGGTTTTGTTTGGGGGAGCAACCACAGAAACCGATCGTAGGGTGATTGGTAGGGATAATTCGGCATATTTACACGATTTAGAACAACGTAGACGTTCTTCACAATTAAATCTTTACGGGAAATCAGTCGCAACGAAAGACCAAAATCTTAACCTCACACATCTACCCGTGATAAATTGTAACAAACTGTCCGACATACAGGAGACATCAAAGAACGAGTCGACTATTAAGATTCCTACGGAGGAAATTTCGAAAACTACGAGTTTCTTCAAATTTCCGTTAGATCGCTCGTTGTCAAGGTTAAAAGATCGGGAAAAAATTACGAATTTCGCCAATAATAATGAGAAAAAACGAGATTTCACTTACAATCATTTGGAAGAGTCGAACGCGAGTGTGGGGAATGAGGGGAGTGTTACAAGGGGGGAAGATATTGTGATTAATGGAGGGGTGGTAAACAACGGATTTTTGAAAAAAGATGAGGGGGGAGAGGAGGAAAATTTAGAAAAAAGAGTAGAGTATACGAGTGATAAAGAGGAGAATACTCCTAAAACGAAAACTACTGACGAAAATTGTGATTGTAGCGAGAAAGTTGACGAATCCTTTTCTAAGAAGAGTTGTACTACGAATATGGGAGAAAAGAAAGAAGGGGATAATAATGAAGAAAGCTGTGATGATGCAGATTACGGTGATGATGATACCGAAGATGACGATGATACTAATGTTAGAACTGGTAAAGAAATTACAACAGGAATATTCAATGATTGTTACATAGCTGATGATGATAGTGTTGATGAGATTGATAATTCGATATTGAGTAATGATAGGTCGTTGGTGAAAAATGATAGTGAAAGTTGTTTAGAATTTAGTAATTTGGACAATACTGGTCCTACAGAGGTTGATGGGGAAATGTGTGGGAGTGATTTGAAAAGAGTAGATTCAGAAAGTGATCAAGTTGGTATTTCTTATAGAAAGTTGGAGAAAATCGATTCTGAAGTAGGTATTCCTTACTGTAAACTAAAAAAAGTTGGTTCTGAAGTTGATATACCTTACTGTGAGTTGAAAAGAAATGATTCAGAATTTGATACTTCTCAATGTAATTTGAAAAGATTGGATTCAGAATTTGATACTTCTCAATGTAATTTGAAAAGATTGGATTCAGAATTTGATACTTCTCAATGTAATTTAAAAAGATTGGATTCAGAATTTGATACTTCTCAATGTAATTTGGAAAGATTTGATTCAGAAGTCGGCATACCTTACAATAAATTCAGTAGCAATGACTTGGAGGAGATGGACAACACTTACAATGATTTGAATATTAGTGATGAAGCTTGTGAAAATATTGGTATTACGTGTAGTAATTTAAATGATGAAGAGGATCAAATTTGTGATAATTTAGATGGGAAAAATTCAGGAAAATCTAGTCAACAAAGTATAAAATATACAAATTTAGATAATGAAAATGTTGGAAAGTTGGAAGGAGCTGATTTGTCCATTCAATACAAGAACTTGAACCAAAGAAAATCAAATGATAGTAGGGAAGAAATGAATGATTGTTTGAAAACGAAAAGTGAAAAAAATATTGAAGGAACATCAAGAGATGTTTATAAAAACGTAGAAAAAAGTAAAAATAATCTAGAAACTTCTTGTACAATAGATTCCACTCAAAATTTGGAAAAATCTTCTGACAAACATACTACAACACAAGTAAAAGTTGAGCAAATAAGCAGTTCTAGTCCTATAAAAAGTGAAGGAAATAAAATATTTGAAGAATCTGTCGAGAATAGTGGTGAATCAAGGACAATTTCACAAACTAGTGATCGGACACTTTCATGCAATTCAAAAGTTGAAGATTTATAATTTTTGTGAATGAGTGTTCAAGTTGTTTCCTCTTCACTTGTGAAAGGAAACTTGAATATTTTGAGTAATAGACTAACTCACTTTGTTATACAGTAGTAAATCTCTTGCTTGATCAAGGACCTACGGTACAAAGTGTTTACGATGATCCGGATCAATCAGTTTATTACAATCACAAAAAAGTTGTATTATTTTATGAATAATATGATAAATTATATTGCGCCATATAAGTAGGTGAATATATTGTGTTGTATCTTGTGTGAAAGATTGTGATAGTACTAAGCTGGAGCCAAATTCATTATATTAATGATATTTTTGAATGGATTTTAAGTGAATATTACTATAAGCTAAGTATTATAATAATTGTACAGCATTAATATTATAAAATTAGCTTCATGGATTTTCAACAAGATTGATCTTTCATGGTGAATTTCATTTTATCAAATTGGTTCTTCTCATTCTGAAAATGGATCAGAGTTAACATAATTATGGTCTTATGGATGGTGCTTACTATAATCTAAATTGATTAATTTCTTATTTCCACATTGAAAAGAAGAAGATGGACAAAATAGCTAAATATCACTGGCGGCTCGTACCCATGAAGCAGGTGAAGTTCCCGTATCTATTACTGTACAGCACTTCACCTATTTCGTGGGCACGAGCCGCCAATGCTAAATATAATATTGGAAATCGTTTTTTCAACTCTAGTAATATTATGAGCAGTAACACAAAAAGGCCTATTATCATTACAGTGACTTATATAGTCACTGTAATTATCATCTAAGTCATTTTTATGTAACTTAATATATATATGCGCAGACGTTCCACTTCAGTTCATATTATTTTTGTGAGCTACAAAATAATTTTAATATTATTATTCTCGTGGTAGGTATAATAGACGTTATTCATTCCATTGATATAGGTAGTTCATTCTACTGAAGTGGAAAATAAAAACTTGATGGAACATTTAAGATGAATATGATTGTAGTTCACTAAAATGGAAGATTAAAACCGAAGAATTTAACAAATTCAATAATAGGTACTCAAAAATTCTCCATTAATAATAGACTAATAATATTTTTACAGTTACCAATCAATCTTGTGAACTATTAATGGAATAGAATAATAATTAATGCCATTCCGAAAATAGGATGCAAGACAGTATTCTTACAACTATATTCTTAAAATTTTAAATTTTAATAATTATTACTGTCTGGAGGATTCCGGGGATAAGATGCAAGTATTCTTACAACTATTTTCTTAAAATTAGAAATTTAAATAATTACTGTCTGGAGGATTCCGGAAATAAGATGCAAGTATTATTACAATCTCTATCCTGGTTGATGATTATTCGCCTGCTGTATTTTCTGTTCGGGCTGGGAGGGCATTCTGGCGGGCTGGTGGGTGGCTTCGGCTCGGTCGGTATTGGTTCGGGGGCTGTGGGTTCTTTTGAGAATTTATGACTTTTGGGCCGGTATTGGACGTGCTGGAGTCGTTTTCCCGTCTTGCCGGGGTGTCTTCTTTGCTTGGATGGACTGTATAGTTTGGTGAATATGAAACTGGCATCCAGCTGGTAGGCCTAGGCCCTTCATAGGGCTGTTGCGCCATTGACAAACAAAAAAAATTATTACAACGTTACAACTATATTCTTAAAATTTGAAATTTATTGTTAGTTGTCTGAGTAACTGCTGTATTACCGTAACTTACTGTATTTGTTGAATAATAATAATTTTTCTGTTGATGAAAGATAGTCTTTTAGTACAAAAAAAAAACAATTAGTAGAAAAAAAACAATCTTCAGTAGAAAAAAAAACAATATACTACCTGTATATTGGCCTAAAATTGAATTGGATCGACCATCAAGAATAGCCTACGAGACAAAAAATTCGTGGAAATAAGTAATAAAATAAATGTTTTTGATAAATCATCGCTGTCTTCCTCATACAAAGCTCTTGAATTTTATTTAGAATTTGGATGAAACCCATAGTAATTCTATGGAACTATATAGCATCTAGAAGCATCATAGCATCTTGGAACTATAAATCGATATATTTTCTACAAACTAGATGAGTATAGGCCTGTAGGCAAAATAATATTATTTGAAAAAATTAAAACAGCAATTGGATAAAAACTCTTTTGGTACGGTATTAATAATGTTGGAAAGTAGGTACGAGGGTACATACAGGTACCTCGCACCTGTGACTTGTAGGTACCTAGGTACTTATCTATTTTCATACATAAAATTCAATATCAATTAATAATATTTTCAACATTCTAGCTAGCTGGAGACTAGTCTCCAGAGTAAAACTTCTTCCTGGTTTATGAAGTAGCCTACCATTATTTAGTTTAAAAAATCTATTTATCCGTATCAATATGAAAGAAGGAAATCGATAACTCAATATAGAGGATTGAAAAGTTTATAAAAAATATTAGGTCAACAGTATCAAAAACTCTAATTATTGTAGTAATAAACCAATCTGAAATTTATGAATGTCATATAGGTAATAATATATAATCTGTTTGTTGATGAAACTCTGTATTCTGTAGTATGATTATTTTACATGTAACAACTAATTGCTGTAAATAAAATGAAGCTGAAAATTGTATTTTTTATTTGTAATGATTGTTGAACGTTGAATATAGAGCTTTATGATAAACTGTGATCGAGAGAATAAACATTCATGTGATTTCAAATAATGCTTCTTTTGTAATTATTTTTGTTTACAGTACATTCCTTCTCATATCAAATAATTATAAAGATATTATGTGAAGCTTCAATGTATATTGTAAGTTATTAATGTGTTATAGCTGATGCAAAAAGTCAGGCAGTTTCGTCTGTCTCTCGTAGTTTGTAGCCTAAATGATGAAACCTAGTAACAGCTGATGTAAAGCATGAATCCATATTTCAATGTCAACTCTAATTGACAACATCTGCTGTTGGAGCTCAAAGTTGCAGACGAATCCGCCTATTTTTGGCATCACCCATCTTCAAATTCTTTAATGTATTGATTGACTAACTGCTCAAAGTCATCGGTCTTCAGGAAAAATAATTCAATGATTGATTCACTCTCAATAGATTTTTGTGACTTTCTAGCATACAACAAATGCTCAATCAAGACTAAATACAAGTACATAATGAATGCAGCATGCTTGAAGCATACTAAATCTACCAAGAGGAGATTTTAATTCGTCATAAATTCGTAGAATACATAAATTTTAATTTGTCTTATTATGTGTGACTCAGTTAGGCTATGTCTGTTCAATCCAACCTACAAATTGATGAAGGCTTACTTTGATTTGTAACTTGGATTTGATAGAATTATGTTGATGTCATGAGATGTTGAAATAATCGTCTCAAATTTATAATATTGAAGGAATCAACCTTCATCCCATCAATTGGATTCAAGACGAAAATTTTAAACACTATGAACTGTCTGTGTTTTATTCATAGGATTGTCTAGTTTAAATAGATTCTATCGAATAAACGAATTTCTAATTCCTGGTCAACAAACACATGAATATGAATGGTTGATTAACATTTTTTAATAACGACTATTCGGTTTATTCTTGTACTGTGGTCTTTAATCTCATGAAAAAATATTCTTTCACTCGCTTTACACGTTTTGGACAATGTACTCAGGTCTCAAAATTTAGATAATGAACACTATTGTTCAAAACGCGCCCACTACTTATAATGTAAGTTATCAGTAGTTGCTGAAAGAATATTCAATAATATTATTATTATGATATGAGCTGTGGCAATAAACTTATACATTATTATACTAGAGCGATAAAGCGCTAAGGTTCCTGGGTTCGATCTCAGTTGAAGACGGATTTTAACCACAAACCACCACTTCAATCTTCAGTAGGAGGCGTGAAGCAGTCGGTCCCGACTGCCTAAAATCATAGAGGAATGATGTAAATATATCTACTCTTTGAGTAGTTGTGAAGGTGATATTGTGGTAGTTATCCATAATAAATGGAAAAATATGTTGTCAAACCACTGATTTATTAGAGAATCGAAATAAAGTTTCTAATAAATCAGTGGTTTGACAACCTCTTGTCTTTTCATTTAAAAATATCTACTTATTTCTCTATGCTGTCATCATCACTCTCTCATTACCCAGGCACATACTTGGAGCACATCTGGGCGTCACCCTCGATTACTTCATCATTGATAACATCAAAGACTTCTAGTTTCAATAAATTCATTGACGTTGTTCAACTGGTTTCTCTGTAATTGTTGAATACAAAAGAATATTCTATTCTGATAGTCCTGCATAGTGCATTATTTCTTGCATCTCAACATTCTGAACTCTTCCATTCAAATTTTAAAGTCTTATAATAGAGAAAAGGTGCAGACTCACATTAAGCTCGTCATAATTAGATTAGATTATAATATAGTGTGCTGTTTTATTGATGCTCAGTGAGTGAACACCTTTTTACACTTTTAAAGGACTTCCAAATTTTTATGAAACAGGCTCTTGTAATTCTATAATTCAACTGTAATAAGTTATTCTGGAGTGAAAAAAAGAGTTATACTTGATAGATAAAATGAAATAAATCAAATAACCTTTTTAAAAAGTAATATTCTATTCACATTGAAAATGGGCTTAAGCTAGGAACATGTCTGTGTAAAAATAATACTTTTAAAATTTCAAAAAGGGTAATTGATTTATTTCATTTTATCTATCAATTATTTCAAATAGCCCTAAGTTTGAAGTTCAATTTCAAGAGTTATACTGTACATTAGAATATCATTCAGAGTTCGATAAATCATCTGAACATGATACCTTGAACTAGCCATATCTAGCATAATAGAACTAGCATAGAATCTTCAACTAGCATAATATTGTTCTATCTGTGTGAGATGGTTTCACTTCATTAAGAATTAGAAGACCTATTATTAGGGGAGGCCTAGTATTGCGAAAACGCTAGATTACAGTAACCTACCACACTAGACTATCAGATTCAAAATATTTCAAAAACTTACTCCTTCTTAAAAATTTATATCCCAGTAGGCACGATCTGGTCGAGCAAAGAAGACATTCTGGCAAGATAGGGAAATAACTCCAGAGAAGAATGGTTTCTACAATTCAATAATAAATTAATAATATTTGAACCGATATTGACCAAGCTGGAGTAATTTTCCCAACTTGCCAGAATGTCTTCTTTACTCAATCAGACTAGTCGATATCTGATACCGAATAATTCAATATTCCTTCTATATAATCGAATTAATATCCCAGAAGATACCCGGCTGTATTGAATCTTCAATTTCAAATCAGAAATTGATAAACTGCATTTTTGAAATATCAACAACACCAGAAAACTTTCTTCATCGAATTGCACAAACTTGAAACAATTTCATTTAATTAGATATCAGATAAGGAACAGAATCTACTATTTCCTGTAAACCATGTCCAAAATTGTTTGTAGCTTACACTCTGGTCAAGCAAAGAAGACATTCTGTCAAGATGGAAAAATGACTCCAGTTCGATAAATATTGGTTCAAAAATTATAAATTTGGTCTCAAATTGTAGAGAACTTTCTTCTTTGCTCGACCAGACTGTATCATCAGAGGTTTAACACTTTTCACAAAATAATTTTACTAGTCTTCAATAAATTTTCAAGGAAAATTTTTACCAACATTGATGATTGTTGAACGAATATCAAAATGAAGGTGAGAAGTAAGCTTATTCCAAAATCTCATTGTATTAACAGCTTTCATGGAAGGCTGGAATTGTCCAGCCGATAAGAATAATACATATTATGACTGCAGTGGCGTAACGTACACCCCGCAGCCCCCGCGGCGATAAAATATAGGTTTCCTGAAAAATGATGTAACTTATGGGCCCGAAATAATATCTTACATAATTTCTAAAGATATGAAATTGAAGTAACGATTTACAAAAAAAGTAGCTATGATTTCTATTTTGGCAAATACATCCAAAATCACTAATGTAGTGTAACTAATAATCTGAAAAGAAATTATGCATCAACAAAGCAATGTTGGTTTCTTACTCCTTAGTGTTGTTTAAATATACTTTTTATCGTTCAATTGTCTGCTATATTAGCAAGTTCATATTATTATCATTATCATTGAAAAATTAGGAATGTTGTTTGCAAATAATTAAAATTGAGACATCCGGTGTCCAGTCTGAGACTAGACTGCTCAAACAAAAAATGATTTTTCTAACAAGCTCTCGTTATCTTCCCATTCATTTCTTTGAGTAAACATAAGAGGAAATAAAGTACTTTCCCATTGAATTCCTCATTGTATAGTGTGGCAGAGTCGACATTAAATTTCTAAATAAATTGTGAAGTAAATATATTCTACTTAATTCATTGGGTACAGTATTTTATTTGCGATTCCAATTATTTAGTTCCTATCAAATCGCAGTACTGGATGCACGTTCGTGTCCGCAAAAATTATTGAGCGAAGTTGAATCCTTGATCTTAACTTTAGAGACTGTATAACCGTAGACTGATTATACTGTCTCTATAATCCAAACTAAAGGCTTGATCCTATATTTTCCTCCCTTGGTTGAACATGATTCTTCATAATCATAAATATTGTATAATCCAATATATATATTTGTTTTTATATAGGTTGCCTATGTCTTTCAAACATGAAAAATATACGTTAAAATATTGAAATTGAGGGTGAAGAAGGGTTGTGAATAAGGGGATTCAGATAAAGACTGATAATGAATCATATCATTGCAGATTCCTTCAATATGCATGGTAGAACCATAACCAGTGAATATAAAGTATATCTCCATATTCTTTGGTATAACTTACAGTAATAATTCAACTACTTTGAAGTAGAAAATTAAGGAATAGACACAGAACTATTAGTTTCAAAATATATTATTATTAATGCAATCCGTTATAACTTTTAAAAAGTTCATAATCAATATCAGACTATTAAATGAGGATTAGGCGTAAACGCACTCTGGTGCGAACAATACCAGACCTTGAAAGCAAACATTTTTGGTTTGGCTCTGGTCTGACCAGTGTGTGTTGCTCCATAAGACCCTGTGTTTTTCAAATTGCATCTTGGTCTTGGTCGCTCCAGTGTGTGCTTACGCCTGATCCCTATTTGATAGGAGATTGATTATAGCAAATTATGAACCTTTTAAAAGTTATAACAGATTATTAAAATAAGAGTAGTCCATTTTAAAACTGATAATTTTATGCCTAGTAATAGGCGCCTTTGCAATATAAACCAGCAAGTATGTTCATGAGGTCAGTGTCTTGCTCATGATAGGTACTCAAAGTGATGGCGAGAACACATGGGGTCGTTTATTAGTCAAGTCGACATGACACTCTGGCAAGATGAGAAAATGACTCAAGCTCGGTCAATTTTGGTTGAAAATTATCAATTTGATCTGAAATTGTAAGAATTAATTTTATCTACTATTAAGACCATATTTATAATTAATTCTTGAACAAATATTGACCAAGCTGGAGTCAATATCCCATCTTGCCAGAGGGTCTTGGACAGACTATAGGTACCAAAAGTACTTCGTGTGATTTCGTGTCAAGTTGACTCGCGCATGAAATTCAGATTGAAATAAGGAGAATGTCGACTCGACACGAGGTAACTTATAGCCTGTCCAAGCAAAGAAGACAATCTGGCAAGATGAGAGAATGACTCCTGCTCGATCAAAATTGGTTCAAAAATTATAAATATGATCTCAAATTGGAGATGAAAATATCTCCTTCAATTTGAGACCAAATTAATAATTTTCAAACCAATATTGACCGAGCTGGAGTCATTTTTCCACCTTGCCAGTATGCCTTTTTGCTTGGACTGACTATACTTTTGGTAGTCATTATAATATTCATCAATTTAAAGATAATTCGTGATGGAAAGCAAGAGTAGATTTTTCCAAAAACTGTTCCTATTTCAAGCCGACTTCACGCCAAAAACAACCTCATGTGGTCGCGCCTTGAGTGATTTGGTGTGCAGAAAGATAACACCAGATTTCAAAAATAATCTACAAGTTTATTAATTTTAACAAAATTATTCTGCTACTTTCTTACTTTTTTTCTTCTTGAAATTCGTTTTGTAAGTTGGTGTCGTGGAGATCGGTTGTCTCACGGGAGCGGACTGCTCCAACTTCTTCTTAATCCTCTTGTTTTGTTTCCTCAGACTCAGCATAAATTCGGGAACATCGCACCCGGAATCTCTCATGACGGTCGCAATAGTACGCAGAGCTGGTTTGTCGTCTTCGGTGAAAAATGTGACAGCTTTTCCCGGCCGTCCTGCTCGACCCGTACGTCCAATACGATGAATATAGGAGATGGCGCTTTGCGGGAAATCGTAGTTTACCACTAGGTTGACACCTTTGAAATCAATTCCGCGTCCCATAAGTTCGGTACAAATCAAAACCCAGATCTTTCCCTCTCGGAAAGCACGCACAACGTTATCTCGTTGAATCTGGGTACGATCGGAATGTATAATATCAACATTTATCCCATCGTACAAAAGTTCACTGAACAATTCTTTTGCTCTGTCCTTGGATTGTACAAAAACCAACACCGGCGGATGTAGTCCTTCGTGGATCAAATTACGAAACGCAATCAATTTCCCATGTTCACTACCAACAAACTCAAGTTTTTGTTCAACAAGATTTACAGCCGTATTTCTATGGCCGACACCAACGGAAATCATACCTTTCAAGTTTTTCTTACACCATTTTGCGACTTGCACTGTATGTGTAGCGCTGAACATTGCGCGCTTAATGTTCTCAGAATCACAAGCTCTGTAGATTTCTCCCAACTGTTCCCTAAATCCTCGTACACCAACCTCGAAAAGTTTGTCAGATTCGTCCACAATCAACCACTCCACATGTTTCAAGTCTATTTTAGAATCCTCCTGTCTCAACATATACACTAAGCGATTAGGAGTAGTAATTAGAATGTCACATTTTTTCGAGATATTCTCCCCTTTGGACATGTGTTTCTGGGTCAACTTACTAATCAGATATGTGCGAAGTCCGGTTTTTTCTGTCAGTTGTGTGCATTCTCTAAAAATTTGTCTAGCAAGTTCTCTGGTGGGACAAACAATTAGGGCTCTAAATCCATCACTTTTAGGTTTCTTGAGAGAATTGATAACTGGTATCAAGAATGCCATAGTTTTACCTGAACCCGTAGGAGCACACGCGAGGATTTGTCTACCTTGCATCATGATTGGGATTGCTTGCTTTTGGATAGGCGTAGGAGTTGTGTAACCCATTTTGAGGATATTTTTCAACACTTGAGGCAGAATATTGCAGTCATCAAATGATTCAATAGGTGGTGGCACATTCTTACCCGACACGGTGATACTGTTCTGTTTTCTTGCACGATTCACTTTTTCTTTCAACTGTTCATCGTTGAGCGTAGGCTTATCTATGACTTCTTTCATTTCTACTGGTTCATCGTTGTCAGCGCTGTACGAAGGGTAATCATCATCCATGTTTTCTTCTTTGATTTTAACATCGTCGTTTTCTTCCACTTTCACAACGTTTGTCTGTTTGACAGCAAGCTTACTACCCGCGAGACTTTTCTTGCTGAACTTCACACCCGAAGTTAGTTTGCGGAATATGTCGAGGGCATCCATCGCATACTAAAAAATTGCAAAAGTAGTGATGAATAATAATTACTCACTTATTTGGTTACTAAATAACAAACAAGAAAATTGTTCTGTGAAGATAACATAGACAGGACAGACTTTCAGCTTTTAGGTTAGGTCAAAAACAAACACATGGCAACGAATTTGATGCCTGAGTAGAAGATGATGTGCTAATCAAGAAGGCATGAATTATCTTTGATAATTTATTATCAAATGCGGAGTATTTGAACAATGCTTAACTAATATTTTAAAAATGTATAAAATAAATTGACTTCGAGATAAATTTATTTCAATTTATTCATCAACATTCTTGATTTTTTCAATGCATCGAGAATGACACCATGGCAGTGCCACTCCATTGGAGTTCTCTTCTTAGCTCGATCATGCTGTTCAACTTTGAATAAAATTCGTCTGTCGCATCTCGCTTGGAGTTCAAGTTCGCTTAAATGATTGTATTGTGTGAAGCGGTGTTTATTCCTTTATTTTAAGCTATTTTCTATTGTGATTACTTTAAACTCATTATTACTTCCATTATGAATCAAAACTACAATAGAAAATAATTTTGCTGAAGCTGTTTATAAGAGTTTTATTCCAAGTTTCTTGGTAATACAGGTAAAATAATGGTTACGTAACAAGAGATCGTTTGAAAAAAAGGATTAAATTTCGCATTAAGATAGAATTGTTGAGGTTTTCGATATATTCATTAGTGTTGTGTAATGAAAGTGAGCGAAAACTGGAAGATTATATTCTTGCTGAAAGTTCTAAATAAGTTTTACCTCTACAAATCTCAAATAGGCCTACTTGTGAATTTCAAAGATATTCATGAAATAAATTAATCAAAATTTGTTATCAGTTGCAAATATAATGGCAGATCCAGCAATTCAAACTTTCTGCTGTTTTAACCCTGGTAAAAGGGCAAAACCTGCTTTACTTGCTCTAACAGAATTCAACTCATCAAACTACAATACAGTTTGTTTAGTTTCATCGTTTATTGGAATGGTTGGAGCTATATATCAGGTAAGTTAAGGTAGTTTGTTTTATTTGTAAATATTTTCCTGTCAAATTCAATACAATAATACTTAACACGTGATTAGTATCGTGAATGGGCCTTGAGGAAAAATACAATAAAAAGTTACCTTGAATGTATTTTTAATTATATAACTTAGGACCTAAGTTACGCTTAATTGGGATCTTAAATTTTCGCCTTAGAATCCTTTCATCACTCTGATATATCTCTGTTAATAAAATAATCAATAAATTTCATTATTATTATTATTATTGATTCCTCATCTTATAACGTAGGCTTACAATTCACCCACACATTTCATAATACTTATCATCATAATGATCCATCTTTTCTTTCGAATATCAGACAGGACTACCCTACTAATCGATTATGTAATCTTGCAATTAATTTTCCTGGATGATAAGTAGGTGTTCTAGTAGATAATGTACATAGTCTATAATAGTTATTTATCACCAACAGAATCTATCATGTTTTTTTATGATACTCGTTGATATAAAATATAGTATTCAAATCAAATAAAATTTTATTGCTTCGAAAGTTTTTGCCAAAATAATACATAACATGATACTTTCTCTTGAAAAACTATAAAATACAAATAACAATGTTATTATTTCTTAAAATTAAATGGCGTTTTAAGACCATTTAAAAACCATTATTATGTAGGCCTATTATTATTTGTACGGTACCTAGCCTATTTTTTATATGGTGGGGCTGATGCCATCATACTTAGGTCTTGCTTGGTGAGAAGGATGGTCAGGAAATGATGATTCCAAAATGCTTTAGATTTGTCTTGAAATATCGGGAAGCAATTTCTCTCTCAAGAATGATTTTAAAGTCGAAGGTCTCAAAGTGGTCACCCATACAACGAAAGAAACAGGTGCACGTTAACCTATCAGAGCTATCAGTTTCAGTTACCGTCGCGACCACAAAGACAACCGCTTTCCTTAAACGAACAGTAACAGTTATTTTGTTCAATGCGAAACATAAATGTGGTGAAGAATTTCGAGGACTTGGTAATCCATTTGAGTTGATTCCTTAACAATGAACCGATGATAATCATGTTCTCCTTCAAGCTCTTGAGCTCGTTTCAACAATCATGCTTTTATTTCCATTCTCCTGTCGTGAACAACAAGGCATGATAAAATTATCTTATTCTGAGTTTAGCGGGAATAGTAATTTAAAGTGCATGTAAGTTACTTACGAACTATCTTACTTGAAGATAATTGATTAATCTCAGCTCTCTCACATACACTTTGCATTTTCAAGTTTGCCTACTCACTGACTATGGAGGCTACTCCAAATCTATATAATATTGCTCAATTGATTTTTTATTCTATTAGGAGTATGATATAATTTCTATCATGACACCAGAGATTATTGTATCTTGTATTATTTTATACAGTAATGTAAAATTGTAAATAATATAGCCTACTTTATTTGTTTAGCCTGATTGCTCTGATTAGGTAACTCGCTTGTATTTATTAATGTGGTTTCATGTACAGTAGTTGAAAGTATTATCACTAGTAGTTCTGTGAACAGTAGACCTCACGAAGTCACTCATGCATGGGGCATTATTCATGAAGGGAATACTTAGTCGACCGAACGTAAGTGAGGTCTAGATTCAAGACGACGATTTTGCATTTCTCTTTATGTTTGTTTGTATGTATGTATGTATGTTTGTTCCGCATTTACGACAAAACGCGGCAATAGATTCGGATGAAATTTGACAGGAACGTTCCTCTTGAAATTGCGCGTCGATGTATATGTAAGGTTCCTTGAAATATTGTGTTTTAAGGATAAAATAAAAGGAAAAGGAATTACCTCCATACTAAAATATTACTATATATATTTATACTTCTGAACATAGGAGAATTCACTCTATAGAATTATTCATGCTTAATCAGCTGTCAAGTTTATTATTAATTGCATGCAATGACGCATGCAATTAATGAAACTAAACATAAAGTATTCCCTTCATGAAAATACCTCATCCATGGGTGACTTCGTGAGGTCTACTGTTCACAGAACTACTAGTTATGTTAAGTTTCAAGTTTCATTAATTGCATGTGTCATTGAATGCAATTAATAATAAACTCGACAGCTGGTTCATCATGAATAGTTCTATAGTGTGAATTTTCCTATGTTCAGAAGTATAAATGTATAGTAATATTTTAGTATGGAGGTAATTCCTTTTCCTTTTATTTTATCCTTAAAACACAATATTCCAAGGAACCTTACATATACATCGACGCGCAATTTCAAGAGGAACATTCCTGTCAAATTTCATCAGAATCTATTGCCGCGTTTTGTCGTAAATGCGGAACAAACATACATACAAACAAACAAACATAAAGAGAAATGCAAAATCGTCGTCTTGAATCTAGACCTCACGTTCGGTCAATAATGTCAAAAATTGGTTTTTTACAGATTCTACACAAAAAAGATTACCTCCACAAGCATAGATTAGTATCGCTTTTGTGTGGACGGGGACGAAAAATTATACTATGGCTTGCAGTTGCAGATCTTCTCGCATCTTTAGGTAATTTTACTCGACAATTCTCCGTTATCTACTGAATATAGAATTAAAAATAGGCCTAGAAATTATTGTATTGTGAAGTAGTTTCCTTAATTTGAACAAAAAAGGGTTAAATTTTGCCATTCATCTTACCCTTACGACATTTAAAGTTGAAAGTTATGATTATGGATGTGAATGAGGGATTCTATTCAATTATTACATCTGTGCGATAGTATCCCTCTAAGTCTAGATGTTAGCTGGTTCAGGGATTTATTTAAAATAGTTCATTACCTTCAATCTTCAATAAACTGATCAATATCAGATTTTTGTTTTCTTATCAGATCTGATTATATTTCTTCATTTTTTAAACTGATTGTTCTGTTTGTCCATTGCACCATACAAAAACTAAGGCAATAAATTTTCAAACTTGAGAGAGCCAATCAATTAAACTTTTTTCCAATCAATTTTGAGGCTTAAGCCTACATCTCTTTCAAATACTACACAAATTTTTTCAAAGACGATTATTACTTCAGTACAATACAATCAGTTGCTCAATGTATTTCCAAATTATATCAACTTCTACGTTTTCTTTGTCAATCTCTCAACTCTCCTTTATACAGGGTGTTTCAGGAGGAATGTGCAATACTTCTCAGGCTGATTCCTTACACCAAGTAGACATTTGTCTGAGATAATAATGGCGGAAAATTGAGGTTTTTCAAAAGATTAATTTTCTAACTTTTAGAGGCTTTAGTGAGGTTATAAAATAATCAAATCCCATGTTAAATTAGCTGAGGAATTCAATGAAACCAGTTCCAAGTTTGTAACTTCAACGGTTATTGAAATAATTTGAAAAATATGCTAAAAAACGCCATTTTTCAACAATAAGGGTTATAACTGGATAAGGAATCATAAAATTGTATTTATTATTAAAGGAAGTTGAAGAGAGTCGGATTCTGAGAAGTTGAATGGCGGCAAATGGCGATCAAAAATCGAAAAATTGACAAAACACAGCACAAGTGATGAATTTGTGTTTAGTAGTGATTTTGCGATTTTTGATCGCTATTTCTGAGATTTGGGTGAGATTTACACAATCGCCGCCATTTAACTTTTCTTTAGAATCCGACTCTCTTCAACTTCCATTAATAAAAATACAATTTATGATTCCTTATCCAGTTATAATATTGTTGAAAAATGGCATTATCTCAATAACCGTTGAAGTTACAAACTTGGAACTGGTTTCATTGAATTCCTCATTTTAGAACCTCATAGAAAAATTAATATCTTTTGAAAAATCTCAATTTTCCGCCATTGTTATCTCAGTAACAAAGCGTTTTTGTATAAGATACGATTAATTATTCTGAGTTCAACTCATTTTCCAGGTGTTTTTGTAAGATCCATAGTGAAGCTCAATGATAACTTTGTCAATAGGATGGACGAGAATAATTCAACATTCTTATTCTGCATGATATTCTCAGTGAGTAAAGAATCCAATGCCGTATGTATTCTATTAACTATTCTGATTTTTTATGTGTGAATTATCTCTAATAAAACCTACCAAATATTACGTGGGGCCAATAACTAGATAGAATGTACGACTAAATTGAAAATTACCTAAAATAGAGCAATCCATAATCTCTATCAGTTCTATTAATATTTACTTTAAGTATCATATAATGATAAATTCCTCGTTTACTCTCCCAAGTCATGTTCTTCCAACTAATAACGAGAACCTATCAACAATATCTTCAAGATAATTTTTTGTATGAAGAAATGTCAACCTTTGCTTTATTATGGTCTGACCCTTTTCAATCTCATCTTTGTTGACAGTTCATTTAATGACTTCAACTTCAATATTATAAGGAAAAAATCTTATCGGTCTGTGACTTGTTTTATCAAAAGTTAACAATTATTTCTCAATCAAGCTATACGATTCAGTTTGAACATTGCGATGGTAGATCTGTTTTTTCTGGCCAGTTCTCATTGATAACTGAATTTCAATAATTGAATACTGTAATTCAATTGATAAAAGTTGAAATCGCACTTGTGTTAAAATGATAAATCAATTACATGCTTCGTTACACATAATTAGCGCAGTAATTTATTACTGTCAAGCTATTTTTGAACTTGTAATCTTTAGGAAACCTTAATTGTTGAGAAAGTTTGAAAATTTCACAGAAAAATGAACTGATTCTATTTGAAAAGGCAGTTGAGGCAGATATTATGCATTATGTATTCATTATGTTATTAATTGTTCTCTTCAAAACATTGATTTTTCTATTAAATTGAAAATATCTTATCAAAAATGAAATGGCATCTGAGTATAGCTGGTTCATTAAAAATATTCTTAGTTTTATCCGGCCTGGTTGGCGCAGTGGGCTAGGTCGTCACAACATTCAGTCCGCTAGCACTGCCGCAGGTCTGGGTTCGAATCCCAGTGGCATGGCTGTTTTTCACCTCATCAGGCTTTTGTCTCCCTATCCTCCCAGTTTACTTCTTCTTACTTATCTCCTCCTCTCTTTGTTCTTCTTAATCTTCTTTCTTATTTCTCTTCTACATTTTTCCTCATTCTTATTCTTTCCTCTCCCGTTCCTCCTCCTCCTCCTCTTCCTTTTTCATTATCTTATTCTTCTTCTGAGAAGGGAGAGTTTCGGGTTAGGGGGTGTAGAAAGGGTAGAAGAAGAAGGACGATACCTAACTCTATTAAGTTATAACTTTAAATTTCAACTCTATTAAGTCAAATTGAGGAACTATTTAAAAATTCGAAATTTACACTTCCATCAGAGATGTTGTGGAACTTATCCATAATTTAGGTAAGAGAAAACAAATATTGTCAGATCCACAAAGTTTATTTAAAGTGCCATACTTAAGTTTCAATGCGCAGGCATCATCATCATCAGTGTATTTTTCAAAGCCTCAGTTATCCACTGATGATGATGATGATCCCCTGAGCATTGGAACTTGAGTATAGTATTTTAAATCAACTTTGTGGATCTGACAACATTTGTTTTCTCTTACCTAAATTCAAAATTTTGTGAACTTTGCTTTTTGTGTAAAAATCAGAGTTTGAAATATATTTTATGACAACTTTTATGTTGTTTTATTTGTATAAATTCAATTTAAACATTTTCAAGCTTAGGCCTGCTTTCACATTGGTTTCACATGTATGGAAATTTATTTATTTCATTTATGTACAAATATACAATATGAGGAAAGGAAAAACTGGCTATTGCCCAAAATATCTTCTATTTCTAATTCAGTCACATATTAAATTGTCCAAATTTATCTGTTTAATAAAATAGGTTGAATATCCAATATCATAATCAACATAAGTTACTGTATGTTATTATAGGGACAGATTTAAAGACATGAGGCTCGATACATAATTCAATACAGCATTATGAAAGCCGTCTGAAAGTCAGTTGTACTTTGATGTAATTTGATTAAAGATGAAAAAATTGTTTTTTGTTAGGTTTGGACGCAATACTTCTACTGTGTCACATGGATGTGGACGTTGTGCTACACGGTGGACATGTGTCTAGCTGTGCAGGACAGGCAATCTCACCCCACTCTTTATCATCTGTTCTGCTGGCTCCTCCCCGCCCTCCTTACAGCTGGAGGGTTAACGTTGCTCTACTACCCCAATCCTAGGTGAGTATAGTCTGGTCTAACAAAGAAGACATTCTGGCAAGATGGGAAAATGACTCCAGATTGGTCAATATTGGTTCAAAAATTATAAATTTGGTCTCAAATGTTAGAAAACATTATTCTCTACAATGTGAGACCAAATTTATAATTTGTGAACTAATATTGGCCGAGCTGTAGTCATTTTCTCATCTTGCCAGAAGGTCTTCTTTGCTCGACCAGTCTATAGAGGTGCTTCCATATTAGATGAAACGAAACGTAACGTTAAAGAAAGTTTGATACTAAATCTGTAGTTATGACAATAGTATTCTTCCAATATGTATAATTACTATAATATCACCTTTACAACTACGCAGAAAGACTTTCTTACATTAATTGGAAGAGAACAGAATGCATAGGCTACAACTAATATTAAATTTAGGGAAATACCTCTTATGTCTTACAACCTATAAGATTTGGGTAACAGTTTCATATTTAGGCTTTGTTTCTGATAGAATAGGTAGAGAATTGAAAAAGAATGGGTTTCATGTTGCTTTTAGAACTAAACCGATTTTAAATAGTCTATTCAGCTGTAGTAAAGATAAAATTGATGTATGGGATAGGAGTGGGGTATATAAGCTTAAATGTGGGGATTGTAATGCGGCCTATGTTTGTCAAACTGGTAGAAGTTTTAGAATTAGGGTGAAAGAACATATCAAAGATTGGACTAAGTGTAATGGAGATTCAAACTTTGCTGAACATTTAATAACAAATATGCTAATCACATGTTCAAGGCCGAGGAGAATGCTGAGTTTCTGCATTTTAATAATAAGGGCAGAACTCTCAACATTCTGGAAGCTTTAGAAATAACCAGGGCAACTAAAGATCATTTACAGTTAAATTTGAACGACCAGATCCATTTCAATCAATACAATACCACAAATCTAATTTTATAATAATTTGTTAGTCAGATAATACTGTATTAGTTCATTCCGTTTCCTTATTTTTCCGTACATTCTTACTCGTATTTCGTAGGTTACTGTAGCTATTTATCGATCTTCAATTGTATTTTCTGTTTGGATCGCCATTTTCTAATGTTTGAATGAACCGCTAATCGGGGAGGACCTTGTCTAGGCCAATGGCAGACGTTCACGGTCATTGGCTCAAGCGTCTACCAATAGCAGCGCTTCACTGTTAGTATAAATACAGCTGCTCTGTACTTTAAGTTTTAGTTTACCAGAGATTGATAATTGTGTAACAACCGAAACCGGTATCTCAATTTTTTAATAAATCAGTGGTTTGACGTCTTGTCTTCTCATTTAACTTATATTAAAGCCTATACTTCTATATAGCCAGCTTCGTTCCATTCGGTGTGGATTTGTCTAATCTACTTTTTTCATTCAATTATTCATTTTAAAGAATAGTTTTTCAATACAAATTAATGACATAGTTCATATTGTTTAATATTTTATGAATTTCTGAAGTTAGTTATAGAATTCAGTTTTATGCATAATTTAAATCGTAATTTTTTGGGAAAAGAATTTGGTAGATTGAATAAAGATGTCATAATTTTACATATAATACAAGTGAATAAGATATATTATTAAGACTTCACATCGACATGAAAGTTTTATTTGTGGCACAAAGATGTAGCCTACTTTTGTTTTTAATTGTATTTTGTACATTTTTCTGCAATAAACGATTTGATTTGAAATTTTAATTTTCCAGCTGCATAGACCCCACCACAGAGGGCATCACCGACCGTATCCTGCCCAACTACTTCGCCACCTACCTGCCCGTGCTAGCCGTGATGCTAGCCAATCCCCTCCTCTACTGGCACGTGGCCAAGCATCTGCACCGTGTCATCTGGACGGGGGTGGGTCAGTGGACCAATAAGGAGCGAACAATTGTTGATTCGGTGCATCGCACTTTTGCATTGGTCAACGTGTTGTTTTACATCTGCTGGCTGCCGAATTTGGTGAGCGCGGCGCTAGTGTGGATGTGGCCCACGCCTGAGCTGGGTGTGGTGGTTACTCTGTGGTATGTTATGGTGAGTAACTGACGTCAAAAAGTTGGCGGTTTCGTCTGTTTCTTGTACGTGATGTATAATCTATCCAAGCAAAGAAGAGCCTCTGGCAAGATGGGAGAATGACTCCAGCTTAGTCAATATCTGTTCAAGAATTATAAATGTGGTTTTAATAGTAGATCAAATTGTTTCCTACAATTTGAGATCAAATTTATAATTGTTGAACCAATATTGACCGAGCTTGTGTCATTCTCCCATCTTGCCAGAGGGTCTTCTTTGCTTGGCCAGACTATACCGACCTGATAACATCATATTATTATAAACATGTATTGTCTCATTTCATTTCAAAATTGTTATCTAAGCACACCTAAATGACAACTCTTATTGACAACATCAGCTGTTGGAGCGCAAATGAGTAGACTTAGTGAGGAGGTCTTGTCTGTCCCTTGTACGTTATGCAGCCTACACTATGGTCTGTCCAAGCAAAGAATACCCTCTGGCAAGATGGAAAAATGACTACAGCTTAGTCAAATTGGCTCAAAAATTATTGTTCTGGTCTCAATTGTAGGAAACATTCCGATCTTCGTTTTGAGACCAAATCAATAATTTTGAACCAATATTGACCGAGCTGGAGTCATTTTCCCATCTTTCCAGAGGGTCTTCTTCGCTTGGACAGACTATATACTGTCGTTTACACGTTGAGCCGATTTGAGAATTATCATGAATTTTTCGTAACATTCCACTAGTTGTGATTATATTAAAAATATAATTCTATGATTTTGAAATGTTGAATATAATAATCCACAGTCAGTAGCTACGGTATTATACATTTGATCACCAGTGTGAGAAATCAACCTGATTCCAACATTAAATATATTGTCTGTCAAAACAAAGAATACATTGTGGCAAGATGGGAAAATGACTCCATCTCGCTCAATATTGGTTCAAAAATTATAAATTTGCCTTCAAATTGTAGATCATAATTTCCCCTACAATTTTAGATAAAATTCATTATTTTTGAACCAATATTGACCGAGCTGGAGTGATTTTCCCATCTTGCCAGAATGTCTTCTTTGCTTGAACAGACTTTACATTAGTATTTCCATGATTCGGTTCTAATCGTGTTTTTACTTTTTCAATTTTCAGGCAATTGTCAACCCACTACAAGCAGCCTTCAACTGCTTAATCTACAGTGATTTCAGTTCGAAAATGAATGTACCCTGGTATCCAGTTGATCATCCTCCAATTGAAACAACACCGCTGCTAAGTACAAACAACTCCAGTGATGAGGGTCCTTCGTGAGTCAACAAAAATGGTTCTTTTTGTAATTAAAACAACTCTAAGGCTTAGGCCGCACTGCCGGTGGGTAGAGCCTGGAGGGTGGAGGGTAGTTGGTAAATCTATAGAACATACACACCATCCACAGTAATACATCGTATGAATGGTATGACGTCATACTGTTTTTTGAGGTTATGTTGTCCATATTTAAGAATTTCAAGATGGCGGCTGAACACATACCATTCATACAATGTATTACTGTGGATGGTGTGTATGTTCTATAGATTTACCTACTACCCTCCACCCTCCAGGCTCTACCCACCGGCAGTGCGGCCTCAGCCTAAGTTCTTTAGTGAGGCAACAAATTAATTTCCACAACTAAAAGTAGCAAAAATTATTGTTTTTCCAGTCTCTAATGACCATATCGTGAGATAATAAATCAGCCAATGAAATGAATTTTCAAATTTTAATGAACCTTTTAAATTTAATGAATTCTTTTTCAATTCTAAAACCACATAAAATGTTCATAGAGCATGCGTTGATCATAATTATATGACTATGTTTTAGACTAATTTTCGATAACGTATTTTTCTCATAGTAGGCTACCAACGTTGCATGGTTTGGTCGGCTTGTTTTCATTTTGTGTTGAAGTATTGATAATAATTATTTTTTGAATTTTTATCGTAGTGTAAAACATTTAAATAATTCAACTCATAATGAAAACAACCCGGATTTACCATGCAGAATATAGAAAGAAAGAATATAGAAAATTAGTCTGAATCAATGTCATCACATGCTCTGACATAATTTAATCAGTTTTTTAATTCACAAATTAAATTTAATTTGGAAGGTTCATTCTAATTTAAAACGTTCATTAGCTAATTTAATGTTAACGAACCGGCCCTTCAGACTCAGTAAAATACTACTCCAAAGCTCTTCCTAAATTCTATTGAAGAGAGTCATTCGTGAAGAAACCGAAAATAATATGTTTCTCAACAAAAACTAACAAAATATCTGTTTTTTTACTCTTCAAATCCCTCCAGACTTCGTAAAAGGACTTCTAAACTCTTCCTAGAGTCTCAAAACAGTTCAAGATCTCATTAATGTAAAACTTAATGATAAGGTGTAGGGTTTTCTAATTCGTAGCAACTAAATGGTCCAATTTCATAAGATTTAATATGTAATTATAAGCTGCCAATGTGCAAATAACTCCATAAGATATCATAGGTTCTAAATAATATGAACAACTTGGTAAATTTTCAGTCAAGATTGAATTAATAGCAATAATAAGTTTCCTTTTTTACTGTACAGCACTTCACCTGTTTCATGGGCAATAATTAGTGTCAGTGGTATCAACTTGATAGTTTTTCGTTTGTATATCTCCGTAAGATAGCATAGATTTCCGTATAATTTATAAGCAGTGAAATACTAAGAAAGATCTCAAAATGAATGGATGGCTACTCACATATACAATAATAATCTTAGAATTATAGGAACATGGTAAACCTTGCAAATAACTTGAAAGTATTTTTGATAACATCATTTTAAGTACTGTATTCCATTACAAAAATTGTGTATGGTAGTATACAGGATAATTAATATTTAATTGTAGTTTTTTTAGATGCTTAGTCATAATTCCTCCAATAATCTTGAATCTCCTTGGAAATTGATGAATGTGGAAACTAATATCTGTGGAAACCAGTGAAACAAATAGACTGGAATAGTTTATACACTATTCTAGTGGATATATCTCACTGATTTCCAATAAATTTCGATTTGAATGTTCATCATGTTTCAAGGGATTTCAAAGCAAGATTTTGTAAAATCCATCGAAATGATAATATTATGCGAGTATATAGGCTAATATGGTAGTGCACTCTGTGAAAAATAAATTAGTCCATTCCAAAGCTCATTTTTCTATCTGTTTCTAAAATAGATAGAATTATTTTCATAAATAAATTAGTTTATTAGAGCAATCAAGCCTAATATCAAACTGTGATCTACTAGTGTATACATTTAAGGTTATTTTAGTGATTTTAAATCGAGGTGTATGTTAGTTTTTAAGATTTATTTAGTTCAAGGCGTGGCGTTTGGAAAGTTATAACTTAAGGTAACTCTGTCAGTTTAAAAGTATTTTAATTATACAGTAAAATTAAGGGATCGAGTAAACACTAATTGAATAGATTTTATTTAATAAATCAATATAATGAAATAAATTATTCTTATAATTAATCGATTAGACAGTCAATCGCTGGATAATAAAAAATTCGTTCCGGCAGCTGGCGGTCGGAAAGAGTGCATTTCAAATGCAATTCTATGATAGCTCAAATCATATGACTTATAATGAGCTATTCAGGGTATGAATTCAAAGGTGCCGTTTTCGAAAAACCCATGAAAAACACAATTTTCGGCATATTATTCGCCATTTTCTCCGCCATCTTTGATTGGATTTTTTTCGTTGATGGCTCAAATTGTAGGGCATAATAAGGGTATTATACACACCAATTTTCAAAACGATCAAGTCATTGGTCGATTTGTAGTGATTTTTCAAAATTTTCATCCCCTAATTTCACCCCCTTCCCTTGGACCAATTTGGCTGGTTAACGAACTTGACCGAGATATTAACACTAATGATTTTTGTGCAAAATTTAGTCGCTCTCCGACAAGTCCTTCGGGAGTTATCGTGTTAACAAGAATCTGTACATATATAAATATAGATATATATCTGTACATATATAGAGAGATATATGAATTTTAACGGACATCAGATTCGTGTTCTGGGGGCTCGGAAACGTGTAAAAAATATATCGCATCATATATTTGCGATTATCCGGTCAAGACCAATAGTGCATTTTTTTTAAATAAAATGCACTAAAAGTAATTTATTTCACAAAAAAACAGAATCAATAAATACATTGCATAGTAACATGTTGGCCATTACAGAATATACACACAGATTGTATCTCTTATAATATAAGAACTGAAAACAATTTCCTTGAAAATTCAATCATATAAGTTTAAAAATAACCAACATAGCTACCTAAAAAGTGTAATAAAAATGGACACTCCTAGGCATCAGCCCGATTAGAGTGCACTTCTCCTAAATACAATAATTTTTTTCAAATGAAATGCACTAATAAAAAACCTTGAAAATTGTGTAGACTCAGCATTTCCATTGAAAAAAAACGACCAGATGCTGACACCTGGCATCAATTGAAAAACAATAATAATTTGCCAAATTGAATGTACATTAGACCAGCTCATAACAATAAAATATTCCGTAATTCGTCATTTACAATAGTATGAACTACACTACAGTTTTAAAATAAATCTGGTTTTATTCTTAATTGGACAATTTTATCCACCTTTCTATACGTGCATTGTCTATGGATTTTTCTATTATAATTTATAATTTTCAACTTAACATTTTTGTTAACAATGAAGATATTCATACAACTTGAATAACATCTTTAATAAACCAACGATTAAACTACACATGAATTATAAACTAGACTTTCTAATAATATGTATTGAAATCTTATGCCGGGTTTTCCCAAGCACACTCAAAGTCGAGGGACCCTCAAATTTTGATGAACAGCTGATATTTTCTATGATAAGTATAGGAAATGTAGTAAAGTGTAGTAAACTTGAGGGTCCCTCAAATTTGAGTGTGCTTGGAAAAACCGGGCATTAGTCTTGCACAAATAAATCTCACACAATGAAACTAAACTATAATGTATAATGTAACTTATTAATGAATAATTTAAATACTTTAAAATCATTTATAATTCGTAAGCTGGAAATTGTACCATCAACTACTTATTGTGCAATATCAGATACCTTACTCAAAAGCTTCATTTATATTACAAAAATCTTTATATTATAATAATGTTTGTATATTACAACAGTATTGTGCAATAATTTCCATTTATAACAAGTTACTTTACATGTATTTTCATATTGAGTGTTTGTGCGGTTACTAATGAAGTACCTACTTTACCTAAAACGGAAGGGGTCAAAGTTCTCTTTAAATATAATTCCAGTATTTACCTATGTAACCGTAAAACACTTTCCTCCTAACGGTAATTTAGTCAAATTTATGTTTGTTATTAGTTTTATCTTGTTTCTACAATCTGTTAAATCCTCTTATCTGTAATTTAGTCAAATTTATGTTTGTTATTAGTTTTATCTTGGTTCTACAATCTCTTAATTATTTTAATTATTAGCAAGTAAGAATTATGTGTGCTCCCTTACCCAGCACTGATTTGTTTGTAATAAACATTTATCAAGTTTATAACTAGGGCTATACTATATTTTTATAACAACTTTTCAACAAGTATGTATTTTGATAAAAAAAAGTAATTTTTCATCACTAAAGTCTAGGATATCAATGTGCATAGCAATGGAGTTTGATATATTTTATGGATTTTAATTAAAATATATTCAATTTTTCGTATGTGTTTTCATGATTTTACCAGTAACTTATGATTACGATAAGGATATTAAATTCTTGGCAGTTTAGTCTTGAAAAAAAAACTTAATTTGAATAATGTTTAACTTTGATATTTTTTAGCTATGAATTTCGATTTAAATACTCTCGTGATTGTCCAACCAATTATTATAATTCCAAAAATTCGAATAGAAAATGATTCATATTTATTATGAGCTGGTATATGTATAGTCTGACTGCTAAGAAGCTTTTTCTAATATTTGAAATCAATATTGACCGAAATGGTGTCATTTTCCCATCTTGTCAGAATGTCTTCTTTGCTCGTCCAGACTATAACCAATTACCATGGTCTATCGCAATCTTCAAATCTTCAAAAATAACTTTTTGAAAATAAAAACTCTCCAAAAATAACTCTTTGAAAATGCAAACTCTTCAAAACTAAAGCCGCGTATCGACAGTGCGAGGCATGTGCCGCGAATGCCTGAAGATACATTCTGTTCACGCAAAGAAGAGTCTTACTCCAGTCTCCAGCTCGGTCAATATTGGTTCAAACATAATTGATTTGGTCTCAATTATAGGAAACATTTCGATCTTCAATTTAAGACCAAATCAATAATTTTTGAACCAATATTGACCGAGCTGGAGACTGGAGTAAGACTCTTCTTTGCGTGAACAGACTGTACCTTGAGGCATTCGCGGCACATGCCTCGCACTGTCGATACGCGGCTTATATCTTTGAAAAGAAATGCCTCTCTCAATCTGTTTTCACTTTACCACTCGATAATACTCTCACAATAATTTTCAAACTATAGAATACAATCGAGATTACTCCCAAAACTAATGCTAAAATCACTGAAATAACGTCCAAGCAATGATACTGGTACCATGTTAAATCCATGGATGCAGGCTTTATGTGAGGTGCTCCCTGTTGTCTCAGGATATACTCTATCCACCATACAGCTGTCTCTATGGCTGGCATTGGTTTATCGTTTGTGATTTTCGAGAGTTTCATCATGTTTTGTTTGTAACTGAAAAAGATTAGTAAACTTTATTAAATTTGATCATTATTAATTCTATCAAAGGGTTCAATTTAATCTAGGATCAGCGTAATATTATTGAGCTATGATCAGACGATTCAGACTGAAAGTTGTTGATTCTGATTGGTGCAACTGAACCTAAAATTGAATTTTTCTTTACCTCATTCACGATGACTTGAGACGAAATAAACAAACCCAGACTCAACAAGGCGGACAGGATGACAAAACATAGCAACGATACGACTCAGATCCGACAAAATAATAGCGGATACATACGCATTGCCAATGCTATAACGTGTCTGTGCTATGTCGTTTATTGGCTATATTTTGTCGTGACTGGGGTGGCCAACCCATACTCACACGCACACAAAAGGTTTTTTTTTGTCTCAAGTGATCGTGAATAGGGTATAGTTTGTGGTTTATATTCATACTATTAAATAATGTTCACTGAGTGGTTACAGGCAACTACTAAATTGATGAATTTGATCACTTCTTGAATTCAATCTTTTTTAGGTGTTATCACTCTTTAAAGCCTTCATGGGCTGAATTTTCACAAGAAAAAAAATCTGATTTTTCCATTGAGAAAATTATTGGTAAATGCAACCAAAGCATGATACAGAGAATTACGATCGAATCAATTAATTAATTTATTGATAATTCAATTTGCTCTAATAACTTGATGAGCAGAGTGCAGACCTATACTTGATTTTGGTGCTAGACTACTATGAATTGCAAATGTAGCTGTCTCCAAAAAAATCTGTGTTTTCATCCGTTTTCTCATTTTGTAAGTGACCAGTACGGTAACCTTCCAACATCTGATGTAAAGATATTATTATCTTTATAATAATTATGTCAATTATGTACACACTGACCTCGCGTTAGTGAGAATCTCTTTCAGATTCTCGTAGATATTCTCATAGCTGATTTCATTGAATTCCATGGATCTGCCCGCTCCTGAATCAACCAATTTTCTAGCATTGAAATCCTGATCACCGAACATGGGTATACCAAGTATGGGTACTCCAAAGGTGATGGCCTCCTGGAAACTCTGCAGTCCCACTTGACTTATGAAAAGTTTTGTTTTTGGGTGGGCTGAAATGGAAATGGATTAATTATTTTGGTGAAGTGAAATCCATATTCCACACAAAAACTCAACACAAACAATATTTGTGTGGAAAACTTAAACTAAAAACAATATCTAAATAGTGTTGATGAGCATGATCACCTTTAAAAATTTATGAAGAAGAAAATAATGATGTATGATTGGATAATATAGATAGATAGATAAAATGTCTTTATTTTCCACTTTGTACAATACATAAGTGATGTGGGCGAAGTTGAGGCACAAGAGCCCCCTCTTCCACTTAACCCACTAATACAGAGAATATCAGAAGAAGTCGCTTTTGAAAGCTCATAAAATTTGTCTTATAATGAAAGAAAGGTATAGTCTGTCCAAGCAAAGAAGACCCTCTGGAAAGATGGGAAAATGACTCAAGCTCGATCAATATTGGTTCAAAAATTATCAATTTGATCTCAAATTGTAGGAAACAATTTGATCTACTTTCAAGATCACGTTCATAATTCTTGAACAAATAATGACCAAACTGGAGTCATTTTCCAATCTTGCCAGAGGGTCTTCTTTGCTTGGACAGACTATAGTAAGGTAGCCTACTGAACATGAATGTTCAGATAAGGTTTGAAATACTAGGCCTATTTCTTAATTAAAGTTTGTACAAATAATATATTAAACTAAATAGGAATAAATAAATGGATTTATACTCCAACCACTTGAGAATTCTTTTTTTTTGTAAATATAATATTCAACTATTGAGAAACTATTATTACCATCTATATACTTTATTCTATAATTTAGATCCCAGTTCTTTACTTATAGTGATCAGCCATTTTATGCTAGCAGTGCTTATAATGGTCTAGAAATTTTTAATTATAATATGCAATTTCGTTCTTCATCAATTTTTCAAAATTCTCAATATTGTCACAGTTTTGTTTCCACAAGGAAATTGAAATAACAATTTTCTATGAATATGACAATAAAAATTGAATTCTGATTCTACTACTGGTTAATAAACTATATATGAAATGAATGGAAATATAAGCTTATTATGTTTTATATAGTAGAGTAACATACAATCATACAATAATATAAAATTTAATCAAGCATTTAATCATATTACATTTTTTATACAGCCATATATATAAAAATTGTACTTTGATTTTCATTACGGTAATTGAACATTTTAATAAATACAGTAGCCCTGAGAAACAATAATCCATATGGCTACAAAGGAATTACTATGTCTAGGCTACATGCATTGCATTACAGCTTTTATGTGTTGATCATGAATATATTTTTATTCTATTCTTCTGAGGGTGATACTCACACGAGCTCTTAGGCTTGTACGTGATGAGTAATGAGAGGGATGATGATTATTAGATTAGATTAGATTACTTTATTCAATTAGATAACAAAATTCGGCTTAGATTATACATTGTAATATGAATGAGTAAAACAAAATTATCCTATAAATTTCACAAAATAGAGACTTCTAGTAAAAATACGAAAAACGGAGATGTAATGAATGCAAAATTTATACAGATTTTAAATTGGAGGTTCTGCAAAATGAATAAGGAGTGTAAGTTATCTAAGTGAAAAGGCGAAGTTTAGACATATATATGTCCATTCTTGGGAAAGGATAATAAGGTTATTGGCCTTAATGATGAGAGGTGACGACTACGTTTTGGATAGTGAGACTGGCGTCTTGTTGTCTACTCTGATAGGCTGTATCTAAGTGATTGTGCTGTGGTCATTCAGAATGAATTTGAGTGAAACTATATATAGGAATGATACAAGATATCATACAATAAAATTTCAATAATTTGTCTATGGTAACGGTAATACCAAATAGGATTCTAGTATTTCTATAGAGTTCTATTATTCTATAGTAATACTTACCCAGTATCGCCTGCTGTGGAATCCATTTTCTAACCAACACATTATCAGGCTGACCGTCTAGCTTGGAGTCAGATTCCCATTTCCACAGCACTCTGTAGTTGGGAAACTGAGAGAACGCCCTGCAAAACGCCGCTCTCTTCTCAGCTGGCACCGAGGTACCTTTCATATTGCTGCCCAGGCTAAAATAGATCACTCCCTCCTGCGATGCGTTCATCCAGGATTGGAGGTCCTGCGAGAGAAGATTTATAATTATTGAGAAACAATTCATTACCGTACCGTATATAATTCTTCTATATTATTACGGTTTGGGAATAATGAAGAAATTATACACATCAATAAATGCATGATAACTGATTGGTACACGTATCTCATCACAATTTAAAATGAATAAATTTAAATCAATAAATTTAATAATAAATTAGAATAAAATTATAATAAGTTAATGGTTTATCTTAACCACCTGTAACCAAGTAGGTACAGCCTATACAGTATTTAAACTTGAAAACTGAACTTTTAAACTTAAGGCTGTTTAAAATAATTGAAAAATAAATGAAAATCAAACACCCTTTTAAAAAACTTTGCTTTCAATTGCAATCATTTAATATTATTTAGACTTATATTTTTAATTTTTCATCTTGTTTACTTATTTTATCCATATTGATAATGGCCTAATGTGCCGAAACATGTCTGTTTTTTAATAATTTTAAAGTTTTTTAAAAGGGTGTTTGATTTTCATTTATTTTTCAAGTATTTAAACTTACATATTTTCAGGCCTGAAAAGGCCTATTATTGATAAAGACACATTATTATAAAAATGCTTCTAAGCTTTGAGAGAAATTTAATGTTGAAAATTTCCGGTAAAAGAAATTTTAATAATATGGATAGAGAAAAAATTAACTGAGAAAAATGGAATTGAGTCATGCAGTAAAAGAATCAGAATGCGAAACTTTGACTTATTACAATTTTCCATGGTTTACTCTTAGAAAAATATAATATTTTATTCATTATAGCACCTAGTCAGAGGCCAATAAACTATTCAGTTGTGAATAAATAAATGAATTAAATTCTATTTTAACTTGAATTTATGAGTTATTGAAGAAGGTACCTATGACTCATTATTATTTTTTTAGCCTTCTATATTGGTTGTTGAACTAATATTTCTTTACAAATATCAACAATACAACATATATAAATAAATAAATATAATAAGAAGGATACTCTGCTTTACACTATGATCTAAAAATAAATAAAAAAAGTTCAATTATGAATTTCCCCCCTACACACAGACATATAGTTTTGTAGGGGGATTCCTTATATTATATTATTTATGTTTGTATTTTCAAACTTTTTTGTGTCATTATTTGGGGAATAAATTTATTTGAATTTGAATTTTAAAATTATTTAAACTTAATTATTTATTATTATTGATTATTCAATAATACCAACCTGTGGTAGAGGTTCAGGTACCCCGACATGCATCGGTCCCACATAGACGGTATTGGGATGTAGCGGTCTCGGATAACCCGTGGCCAAATCAGCACTCACAATCATCATGCTAACATTTCTCTCCAATTCTCCAGCAGTGTGCTTCGTATCCTTGAAATATTTCCTCAACAACTCCTCATGTAACGCATCCAAATACCTCCACTTAATGTACTGACAGTATAAATTCATTGAGAAATTGATTAGTCGTTCCTTGAATGACATACGGTGACCGTGGGGAAAAAATATTGAAGGAACATAGGACGGCAACTCGGGGTTGGCAACTATTGAGTTGCTCAGTGTGAATGGGTGCACTGTTACAATGGAAACTATGGGAGGATTGCCGATCAAATCGCTGAAACCCAGGTAACTAGAGTAGCTGAGGCCTTCATAGATGATTAGATCGAATTTGGTACCGTTCACTTCTCTGAAAGCAAGAAAAATTATTAATTCTAGAAGTATAGTGCTCTACTCTGTCCAAGCAAAGCAAAGGGCGACCAAGCAAGCAAGCAAGCAAGCAAAGAAGACCCTCTGGCAAGATGGGAAAAAAGCTTGGTTAATATTTGTTCAAGAATTATAAATGTGATCTTTATAGTAAATCGAATTGTTTTCTACAATCAAATTGATAATTCTTGAAACAAAATTGACCGATCTTGAGTCATTTTCCCATCTTGCCAGAGGGTCTTCTTTGCTTGGACAGGCTAGAGCAAAGAATAATGAATAGATAAGAAAAGAAAGTAGAAATAGAAGAATTATAAATGGATCACCTACTCTAGCACATGGGTTTCCCATAGTTGAGTAGGTCAATTTCCAAAAAATAATAATGATAAAACTTTATTCTTTAATTCTTTAAACACTAACTGGATTTAAATTTAAATTGTACTCATTAAATTTGCTTGCTTTTTTGTTCATTTTTCTTTATTTTTTAAGGAAATAAAATTATTATTTTTATTTTATTTATAATAAAAGATTAATAGATATTATTATAATTATGATTATTCAAGGGAAAAATTTCAAATGCTGCTATAACACATTGAGTCCAGTACGATATTATTAACTAAATAGGTAACAATGCAGTCTGTTATATAAGACTTGACTGCTATGAAAACCTGGGCAGAAACTATAATTGATTTTACCGTATTAAATCCTGTATCACTTGTGATCCTAGAGCCTTATGACAGAAATGTTGGAAGAAAATAACAAGATCTCCAACATGTTCGAAAGGATCTATCCTGTCTTGCAGTGAAAATCCATGCAGGTTGGTCCATTCTTTGTATAAAAAGCTCAAATCGATATCTCTGTGATTTTCCAATGGTACCTGGAAACAATATGAAAAATAACACAAGGGTGTTTCAGAACTCTCTACTAATACTCTAGGACATTTTTCCTGAGTAAGGAACAAATTTAAATACAATTTTAAAACTTTTTTTATATTTCTACTATATCGTATGATTGCAGGTTTGATGTCTGGTGGGATCGGACAAACTGTCCAAACTGTCTGACAGTCCTCAATTATACCCCTATTAGCCATTTTTGTTTTCATATTTGTCTCTAATAAGTTTTCAATTTTGTAATATTTTAGCAGCCTTTAGAGGGTACTTAAGTGGTCAATTCTCATGTAAATTAGCTGAGGAATTTGATGAGACCAGTTGGACGTTTGTAACGTTGATTGTTATTATGATATTGAGCAAAACTCAATTTTTCAATTATTAAGGGATAGACAAATATCCCTCAAGTATCTTATTCACTCTAGAGTAGTTGTGAAGTTGATATTGTGGTAGTTATCCATTATAAATGAAAAAAACAAGATGTTGTCAAACCACTAATTTATTAGAAAACTGAAATACCGGTTTCGGTTGTTACACAATCATCAATCTCTAGTAAACTCCTAACTTTGATAATGATGTAACAACCGAAACCAGTATCTCAATTTTCTAATAAATCAGTGGTTTGACAACATCTTGTCTTTTCATTTATGATATCTCATTGTTGACTGGTATTTTGAATTGAATGTAATATATTGTAGAAAAATAAGTTTTGAAGCTTATTACCGGTATGCTGATAATTGAACAATTTATTCATCATCCATTCAAAAATAAGAAATGGTTATTCTCATCAAAATAGTTCTTGAAAGATATTATTACGTAGTACTATAAAATTGGAGAAAAATCAATATAATTATTATTATTTTCGATGGATTGCAAAAGTGAAATAATGTTTACCTTACCTTGATATTGTAATAATATCACTTACCTTACTTGGATTTGTAGTGATAACAGTGAGATTATGTCCCCTTTCAGCCAGAGCTCTGGTTGTGGCAAGCAGTGGTTGTTGATGACTGTAGGATGCAGTCGGAAATATTCCCAGGATTTTGGCTCCATTACAATAATTGTGGCACAATGCAACAGTCATCCATAAAATAGCTAGGCTTAGATTCATCTGTTGAGAAATCATTGAATCCATTGTTTAATTTTTAAAATATCTTCAATAAGAATAAATCAAATATCAGGATGATAAATATTTATTTAGTTATTTCACATCAAAGAGTACAACAGTACATTATCTACAATCTATTCTATCTGAATATTCAAGATGAATACCGGCATCCTATAATAATTCAATCAATCAATCTTTATTCAGATTCTTGATTCTTTATTCTTTATTCATACATCGATACAACTATTTTAATTGGGAGGGAAAAATAGGCATAGCCTGTGCTATTCCTCTCCCAAAAATCTTATAATAAAGTCAATATTCTCCAAAATGAGGTTATATGATATAATATCACTGATCGAGTAAACACATAATTTTCAATCCAGGAATAACATTGAAATTTTGAATTTGGAATGTTGATGGCCGGAATTAAATAAATATCATGCACCAAAGAAAACAATATTGAAAATTAGAAAAATATTACACAAATTTGAAAGATTTCAAGCCAATATATTATATTTTAGCCGTTTTGGGTCATCCCATGGCTTGTATTTTTGTTATATTTTTTTAATAAATTCATAAATAGATTAATAATTCAAAGAGGTTCAGAAAGTAGGCTTCACATTTATATGATTTTAAAGCATGAACTTCTTAAACGATAATCAGTGTCTCCTCTAAGTTCTACTTAATATGTGAATCTCGGAAATGAGAAAACAATTACTTTTTCAATTTCTCTCTGGATGAGAACAGTCACAAAAATAAAAATTTGGAAGAATAATAGCCTAGAATTAGGTAAACAAATGAGATAATATATTTTTTATGAAGCAGTCCAACGTAATAAAAACATAGTTGTAAACTTTATAAATGTCAATAAGAGAGATATGAATGAAATTGACTCACCATATCAACCGCGAATAAAGAAAAGAGCCCAAATACTGTATTAGGCCAATACACTACTCCTTCAATTCTGTATTAAATTTACGTTACTACTATTCACCTAAATGTGAATAGGCTATATGTACTATGTAAAATAAATTAATTCATTCCTCTAGTAGAGATTAATTTTCCTACGGAAAAATATAGACAAATAGACATCGTTTCCGATATCAAGTATTTACCAGAGAAAATCCCCACTCCCCCAAAAAAAACACACAAATGAATTCTTATTACTATCATTCACTAGTAGTGTGTAACTCCCAACAATAAATGTGAACACTCCAATGATGTATTTTTAAATTTAACAGTTCGTCAGTAGATAAGAGTTCAGAGACGAGATGTAAGTTACATAAATAAATGAAGAGACTTGAGTGATAGCACTTTTTGTTAAAATTCTCTATAGTCCCCTCCTACGAAAACGAAATTATTCAAATATTTCAAGAACTGACCTTCTCTGCTATCTTTGGCATTGATACTCATAAAAAAAACAATATTTAAATTTAGTTTTATAGAAAAATGATGAATTTACAGAGCTAGAGGTGTTGAAAATGTAGTTTCAGACAGATATTACTAAGCTTAATTAATAGCAACAAGCCTCATAGAAAATAAAAATGAATTCTTATTACTATTTTACTAATATATTATTCCTCTATAAGAATGTATTCATCTATTTATGTTAAAGTCCAGATTGTCGTTACTAAGTAGGAAGTCTATTAATAATACTTAAACATTTATTAGTATGTATTTTACATTTATATTATACATTCGACATGATTATTAGGCTATTATACCGGTACATCATTATTCTATCAGAGGCGGATACAGAGTTATGTTTGGCGGGGGGTCATTTTAGAGGAGTTTCAACTTATCAGGGGTGAAGGGGTTTTAAGTTTAGAATAATTTTCCTACGGAAAAATATAGACAAATAGACATCTTTTCCGATATCAAGTATTTACCAGAAAAAATCCCCACTCCCCAAAAAAACACATAATCCTTGATTCGCTCGTCGCCATAATATTATTATAGTCAATGATTCACTTCCACTACATAATATAGTCGGTCCAAGCAAAGAAGACATTCTGGCAAGATGGAAAAATAACTCCAGCTTGGTCAATATTGTTGCAAAAATTATAAATTTGGTTTCAAATGTTAGATCACAATGT
Organism: Sogatella furcifera; assembly: GCA_017141385.1. Taxonomy (NCBI): domain Eukaryota; kingdom Metazoa; phylum Arthropoda; class Insecta; order Hemiptera; family Delphacidae; genus Sogatella; species Sogatella furcifera. Next base: position 3,755,939 of record CM029555.1, on the reverse strand, counting down.
TTCCTACAATTTGTGACCAAATGTATAATGTTTGAACGAATTTTGACAGAGTTGGAGTCATTTTCACATCTTGCCAGAAGGTCTTCTTTGCTTAGACAGACTATAACTATATACAGCCATTGACTATGGATATAAGTCACATATATATTTATATCCATAGTCAATGATACAGCGCAACATCGTGTCTGATTACAGTCATTATCACTCTTGTACTCGCCACCAGATAGCGCTGATAGCGTTGTCATTCTGAGTCACCAGACAACAACACAGATCATTCAGTTAAGTATTTAACCGGTTTCCATTCAAGAGAACAACTCAGTTCAGTTCCTCTGTAGGCTATCAGAAGTTTCAGAACTCAGCGTATCTCAGTGTTTGTTTAGTTTGGTTCCAGCTTCAACCAGACCAGTTTGTCTCTTGAGATTATTTCAGCAGAGAAGTGTGTGTTATTTGAAGGTAAGCGAACACGAATCTACAAGGAAATACACAAATACAGTTCTAGTACAGTAGGCTACATTTGGATTCTGCTCATTTTTTTAATAGAGTAATCCTATTCTTCAATATACCCTGGGACTAAATTGTAGGTGAATTTTATAATATTCACTGGCGGCTCGTACAAACGAAACAGGTGAAGTGCCCATATCTTTTACTGTACAGCACTTCACCTGGTTCGTGGGCACGAGCCGCCAGTGCTTATAGTTTGAAAACAGTTTAAACTTTGTATTATTGTAGATTTGATTTTTGTTGGAGGATTTTATAAGTTACCGGTTGTAGCTGGAAGGAAAAATCATTTTAATAAAAAAAATTAAACTACTATAAGTTACCTATTTCACATAAATTAATGTTTGAGTTAGAATAAGAAGGTTGAATGAATGTTATTTCGATAAATAAGTTAACTTACAGAGTTAACATGAAGTGATGGAATTGCCCACCAGTAACAGAAAATTTGTTTTTATCGTTCATTTTTAGATATATTCTCTAAATTTTCATTTTCTCCCTTATATCCTCATCGGTTGCAAAATTCTAGTCAATTCTCAGCATACAATATATTATTCTAATAAGTTTATTGAAGATACAATCTTACCCTCAATCATTGCAAAAAAACAACAATGACTATTGCATGATGCGCGTTATCTTCTCATTGATAATGAAAGTGAGAAAGCCAAGATTAATATTGCGAATCATTGATAATGATCAAAATAGTGTGTTGCTCGAGTATTGTTTCGATCATCATCAATGATGATTACTTTCGACTAATAACTTTCTCCAAAAGCTTTTTCTCCCCTACAAATATAATTCATTCAATGAACTATTTTCAACATTACATGATCAATACATCTTAGATCTTAGCTTACTCAATACCTAAATAGCTACTTATTAAAAAAAATTACAACGTTTTGCTTAACTTGCTTTGGGTGTTGTCTGTTAGGTTGGAATTTTGTAAATTAATTTTCATCCACTTCCCGACGAGCTAGAGACTTGAAACTTTCAGGATAGATCAAAACCTGATGACAATTACTCACTGAAACCTGATTGAAAGAATCTTACTCTTACGTACAATTTTCTTATACTGTAAATTAATTTTCTTTTCGTAATTTTCTTTAGGCTACATAATAATTATTGATAAAATCCTTTCCCAGATTCAAAGTGGGCTGTTTACAAATAATTACAGGAGTGAGTACACGAATATACAAATTTACAGGAATAAACATAAATCAAAAATAAATCCTCAAACTCTCTCTAGATTTATTTAATTATCTATTCTAGATTTATAATCTAGAATAAATCCTCAAACTAGATTTATAAATTCTATTGAATGGAAAATTTACCATCTCAAAACTCTTCATGGAATAAAGAGCTGAAGTTTTGAGCAGCAGAAGTTCATTACCATTGGTGAAACATATAACATATTAATAGAATGCAAATGATTTTTGCCATTATATCCTAATACAAAGGAAGAAAGTGAGTGCGAAATCCATGAGAGCTCTCGTCCTGTTCTACTTATTCAGCACTGGCGGCTCGTGCCCACGAAATAGGTGAAGTGCTGTACAGTAAAATACGGGCACTTCATCTGTTTTGTGGGCACGAGCCGCCAGCCAGTGTTATTCAGAATAATATTGCAATGTCATGAGCAAAAGTCAATAGGTCGAGTCGTAGGAAAGATTTTGACGAAGCAGTTTATTCAATCAGTTGAAATTGAAATAATGTTCTCGTCGAACTTCCTGGTATTAAATGATTCATGAACTAGTAATGTTATGTTTCTTATAGCGACAATACGGTTTGGTGGATTGTTTTTGAACGAGTTGTATAGAAGCAGAGCATTTATTGAAATTGAAATAGGAACGGTAGTTGATTCCCATTTCTCAATGTACAGTAATTTAGCATTGTTTTCTAACTAGTCTATCAAATTAACATTGATAAATACACAGTAAACACGATGAAAAGACAGAAATTTTTAGTAATTGAAGTTTTATTATTAGAATGTAGGCTAGTTATATTCCGTCCAAGCAAAGAAGAGCTTCTGGAAAGATGGGAGAATGACTACAGCTTGGTCAATATTTGTTCAAGAATTATAAATGTGGTCTTGATAGTAGATCAAATTGTTTCCTACAATTTGAGATCAATTTTATAATTTTCAACCAATATTGACCGAGCTTGAGTCTTCTCCCATCTTGCCAAGGACTCTTCTTCGCTTGGACAGATTATAACATGCACTGAGCAGGTGAAATAAAATTCAGATGGGTAGGGAAACCAACAAGTAGTACTCTATTTTTGCATCAATAGACAAAAATTATTATAAATTGCCTACAGTAGAAACAAAAATGATGTGAATTCGGGGTACTTCATATTCTCATGATTCTCCTCGTATCTAAAACACGCATGATAGCTATGATGGTTTTATCAAAGCAAATATATAGTGCGTAATTTGTAATCAAAGAAACAAAGCTTTAATGCTATATTCAACTTATTTTTTTCTTTCTAAAGCGAAACCAAACTTCCAGTTTGAAACCCGATAGCCCACCGTGACGGAGAATTCGAAAGCAGGAATTTGCATGAATCACTACTTTATCAACTTCACTGGAATGAAAGATATCTCATATAAAACTTCTCAGAATTTCACTTTCACAAAAATAGAATCTATTCGAAGAATCAAAAGACAAGAAATGAATCAAGGGAGCTCATACATCATGTATAATCCTGGAGTCAGCAGGAGCAGATGGTCGACAAAAGTCGATTGTGCTTATCGATAAAGATTGGATCATTTTTATGCCGCGAATTTTCAAATGTGCGGCATTTCTAGAGCAATGTAAACGCTCTAGCTGTCCAGCTAACATAACTGTTATGAGCGTTTTCTATTCAAATGACGTTCAAATGTGCGTTTATCAAAATAATTTTAGGGTGAAGAGAGATGCGAATTTACACATTAAATCAATAAAGAGCACACAACATTTATAAGTGTTTCTGACTTCGTTCCATGCTCTTGGTGAGCCATACGATAAAATAGAAAAGAAACTCAGAATTCATGATAAAACTCACATACTTTTAGAAGTACTTTTACTCACATACTTTTTAAACTCACAATTACAGAAGGTCTTCCATAAAATGGTGAGAACTTGAGCCACAGAAAATGCTTCTGTTATATTATTGCTTGTGCTTCAATTTAAAATCGGTAACTATCAATGATAGAAATTCATGATTCCATATTATTTCTGTAATATTATTGCAATTTCATCCAATATAGTCTGATGAAATAGTTATAAACTTTAATCTGCTACAAAAGTCGTTTTTTCTCGCACTATGGCAATATTACTCTCGTAGAGGTTAATATTGTAAATAGTATAAACTGTAGAATAGTATCTGTATAAACCGATGGTAAATATTACTCTCATTTGACTCGTCACCGACTTCCTTACCTGTATTTTTTGTTGTACATTCAGTGTGAGTCAACCTATTCATGAGAAAAGTAATATTTCAACTCACAAAACTCAAACTTCATTCATTTCTGTAACGGGAACACATGAGCTTGCATTTCATGAAGCAGTAGGAGCATTCAGACCAGGTTATTGGAAATATTCTGAAGGAAAGCCTAGGATGCTTTTATTCTTCGCTATTCAAGTTCAAAAACAAGTAGAAGAACATAATTGACTAAACACTCGAACCAAACACTCTTTATTATTTCCTGCACTTGAACCCAACACAAACGCTATTCTTCTGAATATGATAAATAGACTCTAAACAAAAACTTTCACTAAAAATGACAAAAACTAATTTATTCCAAAAACAGATCACGTGCTTGTAAAAATAATTTCAAGAGAGTACAAATTAATATTGTCAACGGCCATGGTAGTTTTTTATTCAACTCTAATCTATTGTCTACTAAATTAACGCTAACATATAATCTACTGGATTAATTTCAAGTTATATCCTTTGGTAATTTTGTTCTATCTATCTCTTTCTCTCCTAAGAAGACAGGAGAGAGCTCTTTCTCTCTTTTTCCCCTGTCGCTCTTTTCATTCTCTTCTGTCATCTTCTCTCTCTACCTCTTTCTCTCCTGTACTATGCTCTTCTCTTTTCTCTCCTGTCCTCTTCTCTTTCTCTCTCTTTCTCCTGTCCTCTTCTCTCTCTTCCTCTTCTCTTCTCCTGTCCTCTTCTCTTTCTGTCCTCTCTTCTCTCTTCCTGTCCTGTCCTCTTCTCTCTCTACCTCTTCCTCTCCTGTCATCTTCTCTCTCTACCTCTTTTTCTCCTGTCCTGTCCTCTTCTCTTACTCTCTCTCTCTCTCGTTCTCTCCTGTCCTCTCCTCTCTCATTGCTCATTCAAAGTTAAAACAAAAATAATACCAGGTTACTTGGAGGAAGTACTGCTAAACGTGTAATTTGATGAAAATACCTCTATTTGAAACTTGATCGCTATTTAAATTAATAGTGTACATGTTAACTACGTTTTTTCTAGCTGTAATTCGACCTGGTAACATAAACGTTAGGAACTGAAATACAAGAGGATGACGTCATTATGGTTTTTCCAATCAAATAGGAAGTATAACAAAGTATTTGGGTAATTTATAGTTAGCTCAACATAATCATTATTATAGATATAGCCACCCTTATTTCCAATGTTGCGTACTTACTATTTCAATCAAACTGGTAAATATTCAAATTGGGTACTAGTTTAAAATTTAACTAGTAATCATTTTGATTTTTGTTCCTGTAACCTACTTCTGGTTTGATTATTTGCTGTGAAAAACTGTCCTGACGGAGCTCGGATAAGTTAAACATCGTCTAGATAAAAATAGCGTTAGAACACTATAGACCTAAACGTTTATAAATGTATTTCCTAATTTTTTAAAGAATTTTCATATTGTTCATCGTGGATTAGCTCCAAAAGTTGAACATTATCAAGATAATAATAATAATAATAATAATAATAATAATAATAATAATATAATGAGCTGAAACTTCTATAAATTGATAACTCTGATGAAATAGAACACACTGCTATTGCTGTCAATTCTACCAACTTTATTCCATTTTATGGAAAAATTCTACAACATTTAGACTACAACGACTCAGTCGAATTTCTAAATAACTCTAATAATCAATTAACTCTTATAATTCAATCGAACTTGACGATGATTATTATAAGCACTGAGTAATATCTGTGATTGATATAGAAATCATAGTCTATCTGAATTTTCATTACAATATCAATCCATATCATAGTAGGCTAACAGTAATGAGTAAAATTTCAAAGTTAAAAGTCTAGAAAGTTGACGTTTATGACTCATCTGAAACACTCATTACGGTTATGAATTTATTAGTGGCGTTTATGATTCATCACGAAATTGACCTGTGGATTTATTGTCGAAAGCTATGACTCATATAAACTAACTCATATTCTGCCTGGAGACATTTGTAGTGCGTGTTAACTCAAAATGACACTAATGTTTACACATTCATTCGTTTGAGTCATGAGGAAAACTCTAGAACAATATCAATTACATGATTTCAATGAAATCGTATCATTGCATTCGTTTAAAAAATCTGACCAAATCAATGCTGTAAGTTACTACAAGACATTGATTGAATAAAAAATGAACTTTGAACTAGTCAATGATTGTTGATATGGTTCGCGCACGCTGAGAAGGCACATCGTTACAATACACTTTATATTGTATTGGAGTGTCTTATCAGCTTGCTCAAACTATATAGTTTGTTAATACTGTCATTGAAAAAGATAAAACAAGATGAGCTTCTATTTTCCTGATGATTGTGCAAATAATTCTTGTTATTACGGAATTTTCAGGCCTATTCTAATATTATTATGTTCGCTGTTTGTTATCAGTAATATCGGTATTTGAATGAATTAATTGTCGGTAGGCTTCTAAAAAACCTTGAGTAGCCTATTATTAGTTGAAAATATATAGTTGATATCAGCATAATTATTTCATAATAGGCTACTTTCACAATTGAACAATTTTGTCGGAATAAAAACAATAATATTGTCTAGCCCGCATAGAGTTGAGAATACTGTAAGGTATTTAATTTTAATTTGTCAACATGTTTCTCATTTTCCATTAATTATTCGATTCATTCATATTTCTTTCTTCAACAATATTATGAACAATGCCCGCACAACTTCATAAACTTTTATATAGTGTGCCTACTCATTGTGTTCTACAAGAAGAAGTGACTTAAAAAATTATAAAAACAATGAAGCAAACAATTACGTATGTTATAAGTTATCGCTAATAACTGAAATTCGCACGTGCTCTTAATAGGAGTTGGAATGGCGGGAGTATTTTTTAATATTTTATTCTTGAATTTTCAATTATACTGTTTGGAGAACCCAGTTTATTATGCAATGATACTATTGGAAACCTTCCTCTTCTGATTTAAAAGATTGATGCCCGGTTTTTCCAAGCACACTCAAATTTGAGGAACCCTCAAGTTTACTACACTTTACTACATTTCCAATACTTATCATAGAAAATGTCAGCTGTTCATCAAAATTTGAGGGTCCCTCAACTTTGAGTGTGCTTGGAAAAACCCGGCATAAGAGAATATATAAGTGTAATTTTTTAAATTAACAAAATTATTGGATTTTTCGTTGGATAGTTAGGCTTAGGTATAATTCTTAAGAAAATGTTTATTCTCAAAAAATTTGATAATATTATTCTATTATAAATTATCCAATGACTTGGAACTAGATTAATACTTTAAATTCTCACTCCTGAATGTTCATTTTGTGTTAGTACCAGGAAACTTGAAAATTATAGAGAATTCAGTTTCCCCTTAAATTAACGGGAATCATGCATGCGATCTCGTGTACAACTTTAGCGTGTCCACAATAATGATTCATCTCAAAAAGTTGATCTGACTTCCATGAAAACTACTCTCATGAGTCATCTTTGTTTATTTCTTCAACAAAGAAACTCCGACTAACAAGAAAAATATTTGTTTCTTGGAAAGAAACCAAACTCAATTTCTACTTTTTTGGCTTGCGAATTCTTCTCAGAAAATGGAAGAAACGATAAACGGTTTAATGGTTCGCCAATAATAATTCTTCTAAGAAATGATAAACGGTTTATATTTTTCTTGTTGGTTAAGGAGGAAGAATCAAGCGAAAAATTGAACAATTCCAGAGAACAAGAATGATTAGGAAGCTGTTCTTGAAGTTTCTGTGGAATAAGATTTGTAGTGTTGAGATAGGCGATAACCGGTCTGGTGGCTTTATAAACGGATTGAATAGCCTACTTCGTTATGTTTTATTTATTAAATCTGTTGCAGAATTCTGTTAATTTTTCCTTCTTAACAAATGTGATTAACTTACTGTTGATTGTAGTCACATATTGTATTTGTATCATCATTCATGCGATATTTAGTTTATTAAAACTTGATTATGAACGTGTAGCCTATAACGCTTGTTGAGTACTGCAGTTGTGAAGGTGATATTGTGGTACTGTAGTTATCCATATTGGATGGAAAGACTAAATTAATTTCCTTAATATTGATTTCAATTTCTTTAATCAATTTGATTGATTCCAGTAGATATTGTTAGTAGAAGTCATACAAAGTGTATCATACCAAGCGGTCTAACGTCTAACTTCAAAAATATATAATTTCCAATGCTTTCATGTTTCAGTACCAATATAAAAAACTACCTACCTCCAAATGTTTCAAGTTGAGCACCCACTTTATGGTAGCGGTATATCACTCTATGATTATGTATGTGCATATCTTTGTGTTCAAATGAATGAATTCGAGTGATATCTTCCTCATCTATTGATTCAACAATGAAATATTATTTTAAACCAAACAACCATCCCCTTGTGTTATTACTCAACAACCAAACATGAATAAAATTAATGGAAAAATTAGTTTACAATAAAAATTATTTTAATCTTGATTTCAATTTCTTGAATCTTGATTTCAATTAGGAACTTTCTGATTTCACTAGCTTACAGTTTTACATAGATTTTACACTAATGTTGAATGCAGAACTATTAAAGCTAGATTATTTTGTTCGTGAAAATGCATGATTATACGTATATCGTATTCGATAATCCTGCTTATAGCCACTTTATCAACTCCTTGTTATGATTTGAGTACCGTAGCAAATGGAAAAGAAAAATATTATCATCTTACTAGACGTCTCACAATTGACGTACGTTGATATCACTGATTGACCCCCATCAACCAAAGTGCTTTTTAATATTTCTTCTTCTTCTATTTCTTCTTCTTCTTCTTCTTCTTCTTCTTCTTCTTCTTCTTCTTCTTCTTCTCAATCTTCTTTTTCTCCCTCCTCTTCTTCTCCCTCCTCTTCTTCTCCTTCCATTTCTTCTCCCTGTGTTGACATTCCAAACAACGTTCTTCCTAGTCTAGTCTCTGTCAATCATGTGTCATCATACTCATTCACACATCACTCCAAACAATCTATTACACATAACTGATAACTCCCTTCAATAGCTATTGAATGACTCAGTATCCTACTATTGATAGGGCACTCTGGGTTCTAAAAACTATTCTACGTTCAAATAAATTGAAACACCAACCGACAATGATTGCAATATTTCCTTATATTATTATATTTATAATATATTTATATTTTATAATTATAATATATATTATATTTATAATATTTCCTTATATTTCCTTATTATAGATTTTCTTCAATTATTATTCTAGTGTTACAACTAACTTTACGTTCAAATAAGTTGAAACATCAACCGACAATGATTGCAATATTTCCTTATAATATATTTATATTTTATAATTATAATATATATTCTAGTTTAACAACTAACTTATATTTCCTTATATATTTCTTCAATTATTATTCTAGTGTAACAACTAACTTTACGTTCGAATAAGTTTTTAAATCATTAATAACCGGTAATAATTGCAATTTTTCTCATGGATTTTTTTAAAATTTGTTCCAGGGTGACAACAGCTAATAACTGAAAATGAGTTTGTCAAATTCTTGTTGCCTTTTTTTGGTCGCCATCTTTGTTTGCTACTTGCATAGCAGCACCGATGCTCACTCCTACCATCTCGGCTCTTGTCCAGTTGTGGAGCCCATGAACAACTTCAAAATGGACAGGGTATGTCAGAAAAATATTGGAATAAATTTAATTATATTAGCCCAATGAAGTATGAGAAATTAAAATTCAAAACTTTGCTCAAGTTAATCTGTCCAAGAATAAGTACCGGTATAAGAGTCTAGCCTCAAACTTCAAATAATTACAATAAGAGTACCCTTTTTAAAAAAATATTTTTATTTCACACAAAATTACTTAGTTCAAATTTTGTTAATAGGACATTATTTTTCATTTTCTATAAACTTGAATTACAAGAAAAATTATCAAATTTGTAATCATACCATGTATGGAAGCAATATTTAAATAAATAAATAAATAAAACAACATGTTTCGGCGAATTAGCCATTTTCAAGTGGACTTGAATTGTAATTATTTGAAGTTTGAACAAATACAGTAGCCCTAAAAGAAAGTATTGTCTTGTCTCAAGTACAGTCTGTCCAAGCAAAGAAGACATTCTGGCAAGATGGAGGAATTACTTCAGCTCGATCAATTTTGGTTCAAAAATAATAAATGTGGTCTCAAATGTAGAACTGAATGTTTTCTACAATTTGAGACCAAATTTATACTTTTTGAACCAATATTGACCGAGCTGGAGTCATTTTCCCATCTTGCCAGAGTGTCTTCTTTGCTTGGACAGACTATACACAATAGGCCCACACTGACAGTCCGGACTGTTACAGACAAAAACTGTAAATGGCCGGAGAAACTGGCATTCAATCAATGATATTTGAAATTTGTCAGCTAATTGTCAGTGAACTGTGAACGATCCAATTTTCAATCCAAACCAGGGAAGAACGAATTTTCCTGAAATATTCAAGTTGTTATCTTGAACTAGAATATCCCCGTACTATGAAAATGAAGTTTTTATCCATTTTTTTAAATTTCAAGCTGAACAAAGAATATTCATATTTAACAATTGATAAAATAATATTTGAATTAGCCTACAGTAACTTACCTGAAACTGATATCACACGTATTCCATACTATTTTGATTTGTGATTGTGTGATGTCCCAATTATTGTTGAAATTCGAAGATGAGAAATGATAGGTGAAAACTCATGCAAGTTTCACAATTTGGAAAGAATTGCAAGAATAATACATCCTACATTGCCTAAAAATAAAAGAAGCTTGCGACAATAATTGCTGCTTGGAATACCGGTTATTGAGAGAAAATCAACTGATGGTTAAAATATGAATTTTTTCTAAAGTTGATCAAAAAATAGAGCATTTTCATCAAGAAAAGCAGCGACCAGCAGTGTAGTAACTTGGACTTATCTCATGAATATTTTTCACTAGATATTTGCTTATTTTTTCACTATAATAATTATTAAAATTATTAACTTAACTTAAATTATTATTTAACTTAACTTAACTTAACTTAAATTATTATTTAACTTCAACAGTTACTGGGAAAATGTAATATAATATATGATAATAATTGCAGAAAATTATGATATAATTATTATAATTCTATTATCAACTTCAACAGTTACTGGGAAAATGGTACGTCATCCAGAAAACATCAACCGGAAGCCGTTGTCTGACTTACAACTTCACGGAAACCGCCGAGCCCTACCAGTACAAGGTGGAACAGGTTAGCGAGCATCCCGTGCTGGGATTGGCCAGTGTCGACAACAAGTACCACTACACCGGAGTCATCAATGTACCACACAGGGATGTGCCTGCCAAGATGGTCGTGCAGTTTCCACTCAGTAAGTAGAAAAATATATATGAAAACTAGATATATTGTAATATAAATAAAATGCCAAAAGTTAGTTAAGCCACAGAGAAGGTGAATCTGAGAAAGATTTATTTAATCTGTGGTTAAACTATAATAGAAAATTAAATATAAAAAAATTAAATTATTTTGGTATCAAAAGCCAACAAAAGTGGCGTATGCGAGTTACTTTTATCAATGCTCAGCTCTATTAGAACAGTCTGAAAGCGGTCTTCGAGAGCGAAACGGTTAGCTCAGATCGCTCACAACTTGATAAGCTCTTGCGGACCAATCACCCACTGTCCTAACAGAGCTGAACTTCAACAACAGTCATTCACCAACCACCTCTTTCGTTTGAGAAAGCTCTAGAAAATTAATAACAATTATTATTTTGTGAACTAATAAACGTTAATAGAGAACTACTTATAAGGTTGGTGGAAAACTAGAACTAGAACTATAGGTTCTCTATATATTCACGATTACTTGAGACGAAATAAACAAACTAAGTGCAAGTGTGAGCGTGTGATAGTAGGTCTTCTTCTATGCAAAACGGTCGGCTACAGTTGAACAGCTGGAGCCAATCACAGCTCAAGATGAGAGTTTTGAGACAAGACAAGTCGGACTGTAGCCAATCACAGATCCAGAAAAGAGCCAGCTGTTCGACTGCGGCCGAGCGTTTCGCAAAGAAGACCAACCATTAGCCGCACACACACGCAAAAAGTTTGTTCATTTCGTCTCAAGTGATCGTGAATAGGGTATAGCTGCTTTTGAACTGTTCCTGCAAAGGGCAAAGTTTTATATCCAAAATAATTTTAATTTAGGTTATGAGAATGCATCTTTGAATAAATTTAATGAGATTATAGTATCATGACATTGTCCTACATCATTCATTCATTCTAAACCTATATTTCTCATTCAATTGTTTATTTCTCTGCATAGGCGTAGCCGGCACAGCATCTTACACAGTTTTCGACACCGATTACGACAGCTATGCGGCCATTTTCACCTGTCAGAAGCTGGCTTTCGCCAACCGCCAATCAGCCACACTATTGTCAAGAACTAAAACAATGAATTCTGGACAAATTGAACAGGTAAACTACTGAAAATTGAAAATTATTTCATGAAAATTGGTTGAAAAATTCCTTTTGCAGTCGAATCAGAAATAAATAGCTTTCAATTGAATTAAAATTAGTCGGTTTATGAATTTAAAAATTTGATTTGAAATAAAAATGATTGATTCCATTTAATAGTAGATTAGAACTTTTAGTACTTCATAAAGGACTTCAACTAATCATTCTGCTATTTGGGAAGCTACTGTGAAAATCAGTTTGTATTTTATTCAATCTCAGTTTGTCTCAAATTCACAGATTCCTTATTTCATTTCCATTATTTATCTTTATATGAATTTGATTGTTTTCCCACTTGACAAACGAGCACCACTCCTTTTTATAGTTTCATCGTTGAAGCAGAAAGAAATTCACACTTTTTTATTTAGTTGAATTGTTGAAGCAGGATATGAATTGAAAAGCTGGAAGAACATAGACGTAGTAATTTGAACTAACTTATAGCATGAATAGTAAAAATTGTTCACAGGATCTCAAGACAAATAGATGAGATAATTATGAACATAGTTTGAAACGAAACGTGAGAGAACAGTAGATTGTAAGAAAAGAATGCAGTAATATTACTTTAATACTGTTATAGTCAAAACAAGACTCTTGAGTCTTGACTAGATAATAATATGAACAATCATAATTGTCATAATATAGATACGATGACAATGTTGAATTTTTATACATGAGAAAACAAACAAAACAAAGATGGATTTTAATGGGGACTTTTCATGAGACAACAGGGAAGGAGACGTTCAGAAATACAGATCAGTACAATAAATGAAGATGCAAAACAAACGTTTATGAAGAATATCCCGTAAAGAGTGCATTCTCACAATTCTACACCATTTTTGATTGCTTCTATATATTTAAAACTTGCTGCTTTGTTTTTTTAGTTTTCATTCTCATTTTATTATTCCATTTTGAGCTCAATATTATCATGCTATTGATTTGATTCATATAGCTATTTTTATTTGATTTATATGGCTATTGATTTTTATTTGTATAGGTGCCTTGCTTCAATGAGTTTGTGCATGTATCTCACTCTTTTATCTATCAATCTCTTGTCAATTCTGTATTCTTTAACATTATTGAACTTGATTTGAAAAATTATGTAGGCTAACTGTTGTAATATAATAACCGGAAATGAATAAACCGATTCTGAGGCCCATTTTATCAATCAATAGTGGTTTAACAAATTTTAGTTCAAATAATTAACACATTCAGAAGAAACTCATCATTATACTAGATGCGACAAGATCTTGATTCCAACTATCATCGGTAAATAATTTATTTTCGGTTGAAACTGCTATTGATAATACGGGCTTGAGAATCAGAAATTAGCTTCAACTTGAACGACTTGTCGACCCATTTAATCGTTTACTAAAATTTCAATTTTCTGTCCACAGCTGCGTACCAAGCTGACCCACTTTGGCGTCGATCCCTTCGAACTGTCCATCATCGACCAGAGCAAGTGCGAAGCCCCGGATGCCGTCAACATCTCCATCGACGATGACACTTTCAGTCCGTCGAACATTGGGTCGGTCGTGCGCAAAGCTGGCGAGAAAGTCGGTGACGGAGTTGAGTTTGCCGCCAATGGCGCCAAAAAGCTGTACAACACTTTGTATTCGAAAAAAGATGGCGAAAAAGCGGCTGAAGAGATGGTCAGCGCCGATAATAGGAACTTGGACAGAGATGCCGAGTGGTTGCCTTGAAATCAATTGGGACATTTTCAAAGTTTCAAATGAACTATTAAATTGAAATTAATGAAAAGTGATAGATAGTCTGTCCAAACAAAGAAGACATTCTGGCAAGATGGGAAAATACCTCCAGCTCGGTCAATATTGGTTCAAAAATTATTAATTTGGCCTCAAATTGTAGAAAACATTCTGCTCTACAATTTAAGACCAAATTTATAACTTTCAAACCAATATTGACCGAGCTGAAGTCATTTCATCTTGCCTTCTTTGATTGTCTTTGATTTAGAATGTCTTCTTTGATTGGACACACTACCTAGTGATTGATTCGAAGTTGAACGGGCATGTTGAAAATTGAGAGTGAATTGAACCATGAGAAAATATAAACCAGGGGTGTGAAATTGTAAACCATTGATGAAAAATAATTATCCAAATGAATGAATATCCCACATTTTATAAGTGACTTTAAAGAGGCTAGTGGATTTGTATGTGTGTATAATAATTAGGAATCTCATTATTATTATAAGAAAGGATTTTTGAAAGTTTTGGGTTGAGTCTGTGTTGTTTTCAAACTTGGGAAATATAGTATAATTATTTATTATTAGAGAGGTCTGTTGAATATTTCTATCAGTTCCAAGAACTAATTATTGTATTTGTGAAAATTATTTGAAATTATTTTTGTATTTCTTCAGCTACCGCAATCATTGTTATTTGATATTTCTTGTATCTTTCCCAACTTACTTTACTGATGAAAATCCTTTGCTCATAAAATTTCCCACCATCCAAGTCGAATAGGTTTCAATAATAACATGAATATAATACTTTTATAGAAATAAATAGTATTGATTTAGTTTTTCAATGTGATCAGTGTAAAACGACTTATATCTAGGCAATTGAATAGCAATTTTTAGGATTGAAATATTATTTGACTCACTTCTCAATACTAGACTTCTACCCATTATCACTTGAAATATTCCCAAGTATGATTGGAACATTGGAAGGATCTTCATGACTCGTAAGAGTCAAAAATTAAGGCAGTCTCGTCTGTTCCTTATGCGTTTCAACATCTGATGTTATCTGCAGCATTAACTGGCTACGTACTGGTCAGTAATTGGGAAAAGAAAGAATTCAAGAAACAGTCGAAACCGCCTTAATTTTTGGCTATACCTAGTTATAATGTTTGGAAGAAATGTAAGTTATGTTTCTTGTAGAAACAAAAATGTGAAATGTAATTTTATGTCTTGTGAATAAAACTTTTGATACTGTCTGAAATTTATCTTCTTATTTGTTGGGCCTTACATTCAAAGATATCATAATAAATAAATAAATTTATTTTCATCATAAATAACAAGAATAACAGTAATTTTCAAAACACTGGAAATTAAATGACCACTTTAGCAAGTTATGTGGTCATTGTTAGTATTGAGTTCAATTATTGTATACGGTATTTATTAAATAGCCTAAATTGTTAATAAAATATGTTACGTTTTCTTTTTTTTGTTTTGAGTTCATTTCATCAATTCGAAGACATTTTGTGCACGACGTCTGTAGCATTCTAATTTAAAACAACTATAGATTTTAAATAACTAATCAATTTTGAACAAAGAACCAAGTCTACACAAACAGAAACACAGTCAAGATACTTGACAAGATACTAGAGCTCTACAAGACATTTATACTTATACATAGATGCAAATTACTACAATAAATACCAAAACTTACCCCTATATTCTAAAATGTGCCATGAATGTGGGATTTTTCTAAAAAACTAGGTACCGTACCATACCCAAGGTGTATAGAATACTATGTATTTTTTTATTTTTGTTTTGAAATTTTACTATGAAATTTAATATAGGAATACTATTATCAATACTATCCTATACACCTTGTACTATACCTAATACTTCTATAGAGACTGTATAATCAAAATCAATCAATCAAATTTTTATTTGCCATAAATAACCTACAGATACATGATTTGCATTCTATTTACAAATTTGAATAACATAAAAAGTAGATAAGCATAGGTACTGATTTTACATAAATTAGTGTGAATCAAATAAGATAGTAGCGGATGCAAAGCATTAGTCAGATTGAAACATAAATGAAAATCAAACACCCTTTTAAAAAACTTATTAAAACACATACATGTTTCGCCACATTAGGCCATTATCCATAACATGTCTGTGTTTTAATAATTTTAAAGTTTTTTAAAAGGGTGTTTGATTTTCATTTATTTTTCAATTATTTTAAACAGCCCTAAGTTTTAAAGTTCAATTTTCATTAGTCAGATTGTTATTGATTTTTGAGCATTTTTGGCTCGACTAGCATAAGTAAATCAGATTATAAAGTCTCTATAACTACTAGCTTACTATTATTGTATTTTCATGATTTGAGAATAATTTATGATATGATCTTCTTTGAAAAAAACATGTGACAATTTTTATAATAATGCGCGATATATTAAGTAATAGCTCCATAATCCACAGTCTTATGCAATGTGTATGCCAAGATATTGCAAAGAGGATAAAATATTGAACAATTGAAAAAGAAGAATTTAAGAATTTTAAGTATAAAAATTTATGAATAAAAAATAAATGTATTACCTATTGAAAAGTGATAAGTCAATAATGGATAGGGGAGCGATAAGAATACGATGAACGCTTTCAACCCTCCAAAAAACATCGCCCAACGTGGGGCTCGAACCCACGACCCTGAGATTAAGAGTCTCATGCTCTACCGACTGAGCTAGCCGGGCTTATGATTGACAATTATTAGGCGTTCCTCATAGAACCCACCATTCACGATTTCCGGCTCATCTTTATTATTATTGTTGATAGATGGCTATATATTATTATAATCTGTCCAAGCAAAAAAGACATTCTGGAAAGATGTAAAAATTTCTCCAGCTCAATCAATATTTGTTGAAAAATTATAAATCAGGTCTCAAATTGTAGGAAACATTCTGATCTACAATTTAAGACAAAATTGATCATGTTTTAACCAATATTGACGAGCTGGAAGCATTTTCACATCTTGCCAGAATGTCTTCTTCGTTTGGACTATACCTCGGCCTACTAAATTTTACTACCGTTGGCAGTTTTCAGGAGTTCTATATGCAACCCACCATACAGCAATAGCGGTGGAGTGATGACGCGGTGTAGGTTCTCTGCATGAATGTATAAAGTGTGCATACTAGGCTACAATTTCAAAACATTATTCAAATGGGAAATATGGAATAAATGCAATAATATACGTGACATCAATATTTTATTTAGCATATTATATTATCTGGTCATGCGTCACATAAATGGTATTTTAAATACCAACATTTATTTAGGAAAATATCAAAATGGCTGGTTTGATACTCTCCTTACTGATAAATATTTTACCCTTATTCTAATACAATAATACTTATTACAAAATTTTTTATGTCATATTTTTGTAATGTAACATTCACAATATTATAATTGATGTTTTTGATGTGACTATATGTGTTTTATACTATATATTTTCATGCTCCACTACACGTTATTTATTATATATTATTCCATGCAATGATATTAAAATAATATGTTCTTATTAAATTATATATTAACTTCCATTACAATATTATATCAATACACTACTATAACAATTATAAACTTATAAACTCTGTATTCATAAATGCATTGTTAGACAACAGGTTAAATATATAAATATAATTTACTCATGTATATTATGTACCAACGGCTGCATTGGTACATAATATTTACTATAATATAGATATATTGTTTTCTACAGCGTTGTTCATGGTGTTAATTTACAATTAAATATACTGACATAGCATATTTTTCTACTCTACTTGTATAGATATTTTAGTCTACACATTTAATAAGGGGAATATTAGACCTATCTTATAATAATTTGTCAATTATTTACAAGGGCCATAATAATATTTCAATCTTTATTTACAATAAAATGCGGGATCTCCTTGGTTAATACAAAATATTGGTCGGTAATTCTGTTTTTGAGCAGTATTATCAAATTATTTTAAGCTGTGATGGATCGATAAGTAAGTACTTGGAATGAGAGAGTCCGAGTTTCACTGCTCAGTGAATTTATGTAGGGACCTATAATCAGTTTCTACATTTACTTACTGTATGGAGTGCGGTGAAAATATGTGAAAAGCATGTGCGTATTTTCAATATAGTATTCAAATTGGGGAGTCTTGTAAATCATCTTTCAATTAATCATCAATTTATATAGCTATTTGGTATCAGGTATTCTGGATTGTTTGATTAGAATATTTTCAACTTTTGGGATTTCTACTTGAAATGTTAAGCTTATAATACCGTAGCTCTCCAACGTTCAGGGATTCTATTATTAAAATGTTGATTTTGTTAGTTCGCCAATTTTCAGGGACTCTACAAAGAATAAGGTTTTTGATAAAGTAAACTTTTACAAATTCTACGTAAACAAAATCTAAATGTAATAATCCACCAATCAATATTCATCCTATTTTTTCTACATCTGAACATTTCTGGATTCTATGGGTCTCAATTCCAATGATAATGATTTTATTGTGATAATGATGAGTAAACCTGATTACTGATTAGTTTTCTTATTACTCTAATGCATCCTAATCCTAGATAATTGAGGGACAAATCTAGTAGAAGAGGTCTTTTGAATATTTCAAATTCCCGTCCTAATGAAGTCACTTATTGCCAGAATACACTTTGAGAGTAGACTGGGAAAAATTTCACATTTTTTTGTGGGATCTTTGCACTAAATAGACTGTGAGTATACATATCCATCGTTATAGTTATTCACTGCTCAGATACTTTTGAGAAGTGAATTTTCGTATTTTGTAAAACTTATAATCATTTTTATTCAGACAGTTTTTATTTTTAGTTCCGCAATAAGTGTCCTCGATTGGACGGGCCTTTGGACATTAAATTTCTGGTACATTTTGATAAGGCAATCTGAATGAAATAATATAAAGGTACCTATATTATTAGAGTTGTCCTCAATCTTAAAAGAGTACGAGAATTATTCCACCGCGTTTAAGAATCCATGTTAGAATTATATCGACTCTATAAAGTTTAAAATTTGAAACTTTTAGAACATCTTAGAATGTTTTAGATAAGTGATAGAGATTACAATCAACTTTCAATTCAGATGCCTTATAAGAATGAACCAGCTACACTACAACGTTACAATAAAACCAAGTAGGCCTATATTATTCTAGGTATTTCTCGTATAGAACATCTATTTTATTAGCTCTAATACACGATTATAATCAAGATATCTGATAATAATGAACTATTTTTCTAAATCAGAAAGCGTTATACAAAAATAATTAGCAAAATAATTAAATTCTATACTTACTAGCAACACTATAATGTAGACAATTAAAAGAATAATATTCTAAAGCCCTTATTATATTCCCAAATAGTTCTTTGAATACGCATCTCTCAATATTTAAAGCTCTCCAATAAGAATTTTCAATATTTTTTAGTAATACTGGATGATAAATCTGAAATAGATTTCTATAAATGCTTGCATAATCATAAATCATATGCATGTAGTAAGCTATAAGTTCAAAAAACCTATTATGTGGACATAAAAAATCGTTACTATAAATTTCATAACACTCATTTATGAAGTTTCTGTTGAAAAGATGGATTTCCACTAGAGCAATCTCGTGAATTCCATTATATTGTTGAACTTTAAATTTTATAGGCGAATCCAAATAATGAGATGAATTCAGAATTCATTAGAGAAATTATTGTTCATAGGGTCTACATGAAAATACTCGGAATAAATAAATGGATTTGAAACAAGATTTGATGGATGAGATCAAGGTAATCTGATTGTAATCTTAGATTGCATGAGATTGTAATCAAAAATATTCAAACTAAAATATTTTCTACTCAATGAAATTGATTTTATGAATGCAAGTGGAATATTTTCTGAAATTTGTGTCAATGAATGAATCAATACCATAAATAAATGGATTAATTACGATCAATTACTATTTTATTGAATGTATTTTATTATAAAAGATGAATATAGCTTTTGAACAACATGGAGGAAACTAATGCAAGAAAATACTGCAATTTTGGAAAACTAGACAAAAAATCCAGAAGTTGATGGATTGGATTCGTCACCTCAACATACAATTTTTGATCAACATTTTTTTCAATAAAGTGATACTGTTCTCAATAATAGGCTTGTAAAATGATCAATATTAATGATGATTAATATTGATCATTATAATGTAAAAATATTTCCATTAGAAATTTTAAATCGCAATCATATAGGTAACTCACGAGATGTATCGTCCTTCCAGTTGTAGCCTACTTCATAATTAGGCTATTGATTAAATATAATACGGTAATGAACTAAATTTATGGTGAACATAGAAAGCTTACTATATTTTGATGATTTTTCTATTAGTTTTAAATATATTTTTCTTATTTTTCCGGTACAAATAGCAAGCCTACTTTTCTTAGTCTATTACTAAAACTACTTTTAATACTTTTTATGCCATTTTCACTATCTATGTCTACATCACTAACAAACTATTTCTAATTTATATCTTTTTGATTAGTATTTTCATAGAGAAATAATATTTAACATCACAGTTAATATTGAATCTAACAATCACAAATACATTTAACAGTTAAGATAAATCGTTAATACACTGATTCCCTCCACTATCTAAACATTTAAGATTTACAAAACATTAAGATTACTTACTATTTTGTGGTGCAATAAAGGCAAATAGTATAGTAAAATTCCAATTCTGACTTGACAGAACGTGAAACGTCTGGATCTCATAACTGCCAAGTTTGTGGGAATCTACTATGTAGTGATTTTTTTCCACCCAGATGGAATTTTCATTCCGTTTTCCCGAATCGACAGAATTCTGGAATGAAACGCTCATTTTTTTACCCTGGCTCTTAACTCATATTGCCTGCATTACTCACCTTTCTTTAGTGTGTTGGCCTGTATTGAAACTTCTCTTAAAATAGATCAACCGTTTATCTGATCTAAATTATTGGATAAATGTTTAAAAATATGGAAAATATCAGCATGAAGATGATATTGATGTTATCTAATAGTTCACTACTTTGAATATTTCAGTTTTCTTTGAAATTATGCCCAAATTATCAA
The DNA here is from genome assembly GCA_017141385.1 of Sogatella furcifera. Taxonomy (NCBI): domain Eukaryota; kingdom Metazoa; phylum Arthropoda; class Insecta; order Hemiptera; family Delphacidae; genus Sogatella; species Sogatella furcifera. Next base: position 3,734,660 of record CM029555.1, on the reverse strand, counting down.
ATCATAATGGGATTGAAAATAAGAGAAGTTGCCTCCCAAGGAATTATTGAATTTCAAAAATACAGTAATTAGAAATACTGTACATGAAATATTGAGCTTACTCAACTTTTTCATCTCAAGAACTCACAAAAAACTCAACTCATTACCTAGATGTTTCATCAATCCGTACTCGACCTCAAAAAGTTTTCATTATCAACCCTTTTATTGATCCGTACTAGCAAAGACAATGTACTATTATAGACAATGTACTATAATAGTACATTGTCTTTGGTACTAGCCTAAAGCTCATGTGAGCATCACCCTCTATAAGAAGAACTATCTCATTCTATTTGAAAACATTTTAATAATAATTAATTCAAATTTCCATTTTAAAAACATTATTATCACTGCTCTCCTTATTTTTGTCCTTATACTCACACCAATATAGCTCGTTTTTGAAAATAATTTTGTAAAATATATCATATACCTGTAGCCTATATCTTTCTAATTTCTAAAACTGGAGCAAATTCTCACAACAATAATTGTTGATATCGATGAGCCCTGAAAATATGTGATCGAAACTTATAAAAATGGGCCTACATCCAATATAAAATAGATTTGGAAATATGATTTACAAAGACATTTATGAAGTAAGACATGATTTACAGCAAAGTCTATACTGCTCACCTAGAATCAAAAGCACAGATAAGATCTCGATTTATAAAAATTAATGAATGTTATTAGGCCTATAATCATAGAAAATATTGGAAATTTGTAAGGGTTTCAAGAGCATTAGGAACTTTTTTCTGTACTGATTGATGCATTTTTCAGAAGTTTTCAATAGTTTGGCCAGCCACTAAACATCTTCGGCTTTTTGTATGCTAGTGAGACGAATTTGAGCTTTGTCGGTTTGAATTCCATTCATCGAAATCGAATTACTCATCACAACTGGGCGATCTTTCCACGGTGTTGTAAGCGTTTTCATTCTCTGAAACAAGAAATGTGACAAATTGTATAATTATCATTAGCTTATTTATGGCTTATAAGTGGGAAGTTCTAGAGAAGTTCCACAGCCCACATATTCAACCACAATTTCCCGTGATGAGAAAGAGTGACATTTCTTGATTTTATACACACTGGTCAAAATTTTTATGCTCTTTAAATACAATTTGTTTAAACCCCTCTCTGGAAATAAACTCGAAAAATATTAATCTATAACTTAGGCTACTAAAACTGAACAATACGTTTAGAAACTTCGAATGATTTCATTAAAACAATGACTATAGTGTTCATTGAACGCACTTGTGTGGTCATTATATCACAAAAGTTAGACACAATATAGCCATCTCCAACTCCATTTCTATGAATGAAGATTGAAATTTATTATCCAGTGAATAATGAATTATGTAAAATTATACACAATTGGTACAGAAAATATAAGATTATATTGGAGAACGAAAATTTAAATTACTGTGATTATTTATTAGCTCAATCTTTCTCCAACTTTTATTCCAGCTTAACAGTAACACTATAGAATGGATAACAATCATCACACTTCTTATTGCTATTCGTTTATTGAGAAAATACCGTAGGTAGGCTACTAAATACTAATAAATTGGAAAAAACAACAATCTAGAGTTTAATACCTGACTGAAGGTTCTAGGGGTGTTGAAATAACAAAGATCTAAAGTTGAACACCTTAGAAAACAGGTTAAGAACAGCTATTGCTATCGATTTATTTATTCATTTATTGAAAAATTGTATTAATTTGAATGAGAAATAAGAGAAATTTAGTAGTACTCGATGAAGAGCGTGAAGAACACCTATTGATATTAATTATAACTCATTGGAAAGTACTATTTTGAATGAGAAAATAATAGCAAAAATCTAGAGTTAAATCATTTCAAAGTACTATTTTGAATGAGAAAATAATAGCAAAAATCTAGAGTTATAACTTACCTGGCAAAACGTTCCAGGAGTGTTGAGGATCTGGAAGACTGCCACGCCTGGTATCATGATGATACTGGAGCCGGCTATAGCCCAGCCCAAGACGTTGGCCCACTGCGGGTAAATGTAGTTCTCATAGCTCAGTGGCTCGTAGTCCATCAACCCACACACTATTATGAACTGAAATCATGAAAAATTATCTTAATGAACATAATCCTATTCTATGATAGTGATTGATGCAATAAATGAAGGTAGCCATATACAGGGTGTTTCAGGAGGAATGTGCAATACTTCTCAGGCTGATTCCTTACACCAAGTAGACAAAAAAGTTCCATGGGATCAACCCCCAAAAACGCTTTGTTACTGAGATAACAATGGCGGAAAATTGAGATTTTTCAAAAAATATTCATTTTTCTAATTTTTTAGAGGCTTTACTGAGGTTCTAAATAATGCTTAAAAAACGCCATTTTTCAACAATAAGGGTTATAACTGGATAAGGAATCATAAATTTGTATTTCTCATCAATGGAAGTTGAAGAGAGTCGGATTCTAAAGAAAAAGTTGAATGGCAGCGATTGTGTAAATCTTACCCAAATCTCAGAAATAGCGATCAAAAATCGCAAATTTTCACAAAACATAGCACAAGTGATAAATTTGTATTTATAGTCGGCGCAATCTAAGTTGACGAAAACCCCCTCCACCCGAGAAACAGCTACGTTGCCAGATTGTGTAAAATTGGAACATCTTCAAATTCGCGATTGAACCCCATATCTAGACGCAGAATTTTATCCTTGATATGCCAGTAGTATTGAAAAAGTTCCTGGGTAGAAAGATTCAAAGGAAATTTGATTTTTTTGAAAAAATTGAAAAATCGCGAAAATATTACTTTTTTTTTGTATATCACTTCTCTTACAATCATGGGTTGTAGTAAAAATAAAGTTTTTTATATCAAAATGACAAGGAGAATTCGAGCTTTCTAATGGTTTCTGAATTTTCTATATCCGACCAATAATTATGTTTCAATTAATGAATATGTTTGTCAATGACGAGTCAACTCCATCAGAAAACATGAAATTTTCGATGATCTAGAAACTTTTTTGTTTGAGAAGATAAGTGGGTGGTGAAAGCGAGAAAGTTGTTCAAAAACAATTGAAATTATTTTTTCAAATGTCGAAAATAGTCGGAAAATCGTAATTTGGCCTCTCAAGAGTTTCAAAGTAAAGAGAGCGGTATATGCATGAATCATTGTATGTTGAAGATTATGAGAATTTTTAATTAAAAAAATATGCTCTACGACAGTTATATTGCAGTTGAAAACGTCAATTATATGATAAAATAGATGAAAATCAATGATAGATGCGAGATATTGATTGAATTAGGATAAAATAGTAAGCTTAAAAACTTAGTAGATACTAATGACTTTCACTTTTACAACAGTACTCACGAATTTGATGCTTATCGGACGCGTTTCGTGGCACTGAGCCACATCTTCAGCGTACAAAGAGTATCTAGTTACTCCTTGTACGCTGAAGATGTGGCTCAGTGCCACGAAACGCGTCCGACAAGCATCAAATTCGTGAGTACTGTTGTAAAAGTGAAAGTCATTAGTATCTACTAAGTTTTAAGCTTACTATCATCAACAGTTCAAGTAGGATGAAGACAAAAGAAGAAATAGGATAAAATATTCAATTCAAAAAAGTAAATATGTTGATGATGATAATAGAAATTGAAACCAAGTCATATATTATTATATCAACAATGTCATCATTAGAATTCTTATAAGATTCGTCATTATCACCAAACAAAACACTATATTCCAAACAATAAACAATATAACTCAGTATGCAAAAATTTTATTTATTGAATTGGTTGCAAATGATTCATTATGATTGAGTTTTCGAAAATAAACTACATCTTAGCAGTTCCAACTGCAAATTTCTTCTATGATTATAATTTTTCCACCACTTTTACACAATTTCTTCCCTTTTTGGTAATCATTTGAGGATAATACTCCAAGAAAGTAACTTATAAGTTATGTCAAAGAAGATCCAACAATAGTTTTACACTTTGGGAGAAAATAATTTATACAAAAACTGGGATAAGTACATAAAACTTTAATTTCAATTAAACCATTGTTGATTTTTTCTCGACAGTACTTTTCTGAAAATTGGGAAAAATAAGTTTGAATAAGTATCCACAGAGTTACATAGCATCAACAGAATGTTCCATCAAATTTTGGCAGCTCATTTTATGAAATTGCCAGAGAACTCAACTACAAATTCACAACTTACCATGAGGAATATTGGAGCGACAAACCTCCAGCATACTCTCCAGTAATAACCAGGAGCGAAGCCAATCATATCCTTGATATCGTTGCAGAACCTCTCAACTCCTGAAAGGTGTAATAATTATAAAATGTTGTAAACTAGACAGCACTTTCCTTCAACGTATCCTAGCCACAATAATGTTTGTGAATTTCGAATTTTATGTGGGTGTTGCATAAATTATTGTATTATATGAGGAAATTAATAATAAGCTTGAATTTGGAAAACGTTACAATGTAAGTATTTGAGTGAAATCCATATTGAGAAGCTCGTTATTAAGATTAATTCTAAATTGTTATAGATCAATATTTGGATTGATGATAGATTATTATTATCTATTTATTCATTTATTTATTTATTTATTTATTTATTTATTTATTTATTTATTTATTTATTTATTTATTTATTTATTTATTTATTCATTTTACAGAAACAAGTAAACTAATTGGTTAAAAACACAGACTATTGTCCAAAACGTCTTTATACCAAATTTTGTTCAATAAGTTCAAAACTAGGTTATATTTTTTTCGCAGCACTTTCAATCAAGAATTACATAATTATAGATCACTATGCTAATTATTCTTAATATAACTTAGTTCATGTGAGCCTAAATAGGGATCATATGTTAAATAATAATAGCTGAATTGATGCATATAACTCATTATATAACATATTTGCAGCCACTATTAAGATAATTTTTTACAATTTCAATTGTACGGTCTCAAATTTTAACATCAGATATGTACCATGGTACATCAGGGTGTACCATGATATAGGGAGCACTAAACACTTATATATGAAGTCTGATGCAAGGTAATTAGAATAGAAAGGTATGAGTCATCAGCATCGCACCTATTTCAAAACATTATGGGAAAAGAGGTTATGAGAATAGGTTTGGCAATAGATAGATTGCATGTAAATAATATAAATATGGGGCGTATAGCTATTGCCAAAAAGTTTTTTTCCAAATAGGCATAGAAAAATCAATTTACAACATCAGCGTTTGGAACCAAGTTGGAACGCACAAGGAGCAGACAAAGTTCCTAATTTCTAGGTTCGCTAAACAGCTGTGGTGCCAATCACGTCAAAATTCACTGTTTCCTCCCGGCTACGATGCTGATGACTCATACCTTTCTATTCTAATTACCTTAGTCTGATGCATAATGAAGTTTAATGGAATGTAGTGTATGAAAAGGTAGCTTCTATGATACCTAGTTCACCAAGTTTACTTAGCAATAGACCTACCATAGATCCAAGAAATAGCTATTGATTCGAAAAGCACTGCGAATAGCATGGAGTATCCTGCTGCATATCTATCCAATAGATGGAAAAAGTAGAAACCACCCTGAAAAGAATTGAATTATATAGATGATAATTATTTCTTGAACAAGAAAAACTTATTTCGATTTTTACAATATTCACATGAATTCACTTAAAGCACCTATTTCTTTTCTAACACAGTTTCTACTAGAAGCATTTAGTATGAATATACGTAGCCTGTATATTATATAGGTGCCGTACTCAACTTTTTATTGATAAGTATTATATAATAAGTATTTATTCATACTCAATAGTAGAAGTCATTCATTGAAATTTTTGTTATTAAAAATTCCTTTCCAGTCAATACTGTCGATTACAACTTGAATATATGTTACAAAATTCATCAAAAGTTTTCAAAACTCAGAATCTTTTGTAAAATCTCATTTAATATTTATGAACTATTATCATGCTGAGACCTGTTTTCTACAATTATGATGAGAAAAACTTACCTCTGTGCAAGAAATAAGTCCAACAAAAAAGTACAGTGTGAACAAACAGGCCACAAAAATTTCCCGATTTCTTCCAATCAGCGGGAATTCGTCACTTAGTGCCGTGATTATCGCCTCCGATCCACCAAACTGTAACAAATTATTGCAATGTTAAAAAAAAATGGACGAAATATTTCGGAATAATTAATAAACATTTTGGGATAATATATGCTTCTAATGGAATGCTACTCAGTTTTGGGAGAAATCCTGTTGCAGTACTGTCGATTGTAAATTATTATGATTATCAGATTCTGAAAAAATTTTGTTTTCAGACCTTGTGATACCGGTATTAACAATATGAAATTATAGACATTTCACCAAGAATTCCATCATTATATTTGATAAATATGCTTGCTTAAACTGTAGAAATAATACTCATAATAATATAGGTAACACACGATTTGGTCGCATCCCAGAGACAAAGATACAAAAAAAAACATTCACAGAGGTAACCTGAAATGTTTTGTGGTCTTCTGGAGCTATAGTCTCTCCAAGTAGAGAAGACTTCAAACTTTCTGGCATGATGCGAAAATGACTCCAGCTCGGTCAATATTGGATTAGATTAGAATTTTCGTACAACTTGAAACCAAATTTATAATTAATTACCAATATTGACAGAGCTGGAGTCATTTTCTCATCTTGGACAGACTTTCACTTGGAAAGACTATATACCAAGCAGTTAACAAGTATGAGAAGATCCTAAAGTATATTTTCGAAGGAATATCTGGTGAACCTCTCTTCACAAGAGTTCGACATTGATTTTCAACTATACATTTCCAATTTTTCCTTTATCTAGTCTCCAGCTCATAATCATAAGAGGCTAGCCTATATGTTACAAATCATATCATCAAAATTTTGACACTATTCAATTGTACTTCTACATCTATATCTATATAAGCGAAACGGCACTGACTGACTGATTCATTCATCACCAGAACTAAAAATCCACTGAAGCGAATGCGTTCAAATTTGGCAGGCAAGTTCAGTTGGACGTTTAGACGCGCGCTAAGAAAGGATTTTAAAAACTTTTCAAGGATACGCCAAATATTTTAGTTTTTCTAGAGTTTTTCGGCGTTTTCCTCATTTTTCGAGAACCAATCGGTAGAAAATGTTGATATTTGATGGGCAGGTTCAAATGAGGTCTAGAAATTTTGTGTTAAAATATTTTTGCAATCCGTTCAAGATTAAGCCAGTAATCAGGTTTTCAAAATTGTAGATGTGTTGCGGGTTGCATATCTTCCGCCTTGATACGACCAATCCTAACTGTAAATTGAATGGTTCAGCGAGATTATAGATGGATTAATTTGGAAGATATTGAATCAAGTTTCAAACTATGTCCGATATACTTCCCAAGGTTACGCTTAATATTAGCGTTTTACTATTTTTTGAATTTTCGGAGTTTTTCTTAGATTTTTCTAGAACAAATTGGCAGAAAATGTTGCAATTAGGTAAACAGGTCCAGATTAGGTGTAGAAATGCTGTGCTCAATAAATTTCAAACCCCTACTGAACGGAATTTGCAGGCGAGCCTGTTTGTCTCAGCTGACACGGACAGAGGTTTTGCAGGCGAGCGAAGCGAGCAGGATTGACTCAATTACACTGCCTATACTGTCGGGGGTCCAGGGGGCAGAGCCCTCTGGTTAGGCGGAGAAGGCGAGCGAAGCGAGCCTGCCGGCTAGTGCTTTAATAAATAATCTAAATATTTTTACTATTCCATTCTATCAGGCTTCCATCAATATTGTTATATCATCATATATCATCAACTGCAATATTAGGTTTATTGATATTTTTTATAGACAACTCAACATCTCCCCAAACCTCCCCATACTAACCGAACTATCCAGTCCCAAAGTCAGCAGCATCATGAAGAATATTAGCGCCCAAAACATCGATCCGGGCATGGTGGCTATTGCTGCCGGATACACGACGAACACCAGCCCTGGTCCCTCCGTGGCCACCTCGCCTATGGGGCGACTGGTGATGTGCGACATGTAGCCTAGGACGGAGAAAATCACAAATCCGGCCACGAAACTCGTACACGAATTGATGACGCTGGTGAGGAGGGCGTCTCTGCAACGCAAATACAGTTAATGAACCGTTAATTGGTGGATACAAATTAGTCTGTCCAAGCAAAGACGACCCTCTGGTAAGATGGGAAAATTACTCCAGCTCGGTCAATATTGGTTCAAAAAATATTAATTTGGTCTCAAATTGTAGATAAAAATGTTTCCTACAACTTAAGACAAAATTCATAATTTTTGAACCAATATTGACCGATCTGGAGTCATTATCCCATCTTGCCAGAATGTTTTCTTTGCTTGGATAGAATATAGTAAGTTGTAGTTTCGTTTGTTTCTATAAAAATGAATACAAACGAAAACAAATTGAAGTTCCGTTTGATTCCATAAAAATGGTTTAAAAATGGTCAATATTGGTTCAAAAAATATTGATTTTGTCTCAAATTGTAGATCAAAATGTTTCCCAAAAAATGAGATCAATTTTTGAACCAATATTGAACGAGCTCTAGTCTTTTTTCCATTTTACCAGAGGGTCTTCTTTGCTTGGACAGACTGTATCTTTAATGCCAATTGACGAGACATTTGTCAGAAGACTGCTTCTTGCACGCTCCAACAGCTGATGTGGCCAATCAAATTTTCCATTTAGCCATGCCTAGATGATGGTTTTGAGATCGAAAAATACAATAGATCTTCATCTGTAGGTCTACGTTTCAGAGACAATGATTATTGTCTTGCCAATTTGCATCGTATCATTCTGTTTCTGATCCATGATTATCTGATTGAAGTTAAAATGATTGAGGAATTTTTTCCTTAGATTGGAACTTACTGGTAGACATTATTGTGGTATTCATTGTAGGATGCATATGCCAACAGCACTCCAAATCCTGGACCAAGTGAAAAGAATACTTGTGTAGCGGCATCAACCCATACCTGAAAATGAAAATCCAAAATATAAAGAAATAATATATAATAATAATAAATGAAAAAGGAAAGACTGGATTGACCGATTCACAATATCAAACATATAAGTCATTAAAGAATATCATTTCAAAAAAAAATTTTCAAGTAATAATCATGAGGAACAATGTGGATTTGTAATTTTTTCACTTTTGTACTACTGTATTAGGTACAACAATTCAGTTATTTTTACTGCAGTCAATTTTATGCAATGTTGTAAGTAATCGTTCAAAACTATTATTAATAGTTTTATTATTATTAACTACTACTAGTTAACTAATATTAACTAGTAACGTACTAGTAATATTAACTAATAACTAATATTAACTACTACTAGTTAACTAATATTAACTGGCCGTTCATCATGGAAATTAAAATACAGTAGATGCATTTTTTCATCGTGAATCATATAGACGAATATTGCTCCAAGCTGAAAGTAAGTCAAAAACATTTCCAAATCCACACGGATTAAGCCTTGGTGATTCAGTAAGACTGAAGTCGACTTGACACTTTTCGAGACCCTAATTTATCATGGAGACAGAGAAAAGATTCTCCACATATCCTTGGATTATAAGATAACAGAGAGACACCCCAGATGGAAAAGCTGTGTTCCACTTGTCATAATAATCTATGAGAAAGATTTGGGTTCATGAAAAATAGTACTGCATATAATCTCACACACAGTTGTTCACTTGAGATCACACGCTTTATTTGCATCAGTTTTATAGTAATAGGCTATACATGTGAAAAGCTGAGTTGAATATGAATTGCAAATAATAATTAAACCAATGAGAATAACCAAGGAATGATCGCCGTCCAATGAGAATTGATGTTACAGATAGTTGAATTGATAAAACTTATATTAAATTTAAATAAGTGACTGATATCATTTCTATAATAAAATCTACAGAAAAATACCTGATCAGGATTCAAATATCAAATTAGAATCACATCTTCAAATAGGAATATAATAATATCAATTATTGCAACAATAAACCCTACATGTGAATAAATTGTAATAAGAAACAAATTATGAGGGAAATTTACAAAAATCAATTGGAATGAGATCGTGTTGCTTCTGAAACTTACCTCAGCTTTACCAATTGAAGAGAAATTCGGATTCAAATAATATTTTATTCCTTCGGCCGAACCGGGCAAAGTGATGCCTCTTATCAGTAAAATCAATAATACAACATAGGGAAAGAGAGCCGTGAACCAAACAACCTAAAACAGAGAAATAATATATTATTTTCAAAACAAAAATATGAGTTTTATCTAATTAACTAATTGGTTCAATTCCCAAAAAAGATAATTTTCAATATAGGTGGCTTCTTGGAGTAATATTCAACACGCTGGTCTGATAACCAGAGGTTACGAGTTCGATTCTTGACTTTGGGAACACTTATCTCTCAGCAAAACCCAATCACATTAATACAGCCACCCCATGTTTCAGAAGAAGCGATAATCCGTTCGTCACTACTGCCTAAAAATTAGTCACGCCATCGTATATTATCATCCCTCTCATTACCCACGCACAGGTCTAGAAGCTCATGTAAGCATCACCCTCGGAATAATATCATTCCAGTCATTACTGGCGGCTCGTACCCACGAAACAGGTGAAGTGCCCGAATCTTTTACTGTACAGCACTTCACCTCTTTCGTGGGCACGAGCCGCCAGTGGCAGTCATAGGTATGACCTCTGTGACAATTTCCAGAAACAATCAGCATTAATAATAATTATTTACATTCTGTAAATGATTACATTCTATTGTATTATGTATATTGTAATTCTATTACATTCTATTATTTACATTAATGTAAATTTTTACATTCTGATGATGTACCTACATGAAAGCATACAGGCGGATAAATCGTGATATAATTATTTTCATGCAATATCTGATATTTTCATATTTCTGCAGGCTACATGAGGATGACAATGATAGTAAGAATGAGAGTATTACCAAACTATTCAGAATAATAAGTAAAGTTTTACACTCATATCTATAAACAATTAAAGTGGAGAGAACTGTATAACTTTTTAAAAATAACAGTGCTCTACAACAGATGGGTAGCATATTCCATTGTCTGACAATTCTAATTGACTAGAAACTTGTGAGAAATTATTTATTAAGTATTGAGTTGATAACAGGTCACCTTTCCTAAACTAGAACGTTACTCATGTAACTGGATAAATGATTGATTGATAATATAGATTTGATATGAACTTATTTCAATAATTTGACTTGATCGATTGTGCAGTGATTCTTATAAGAAATTTATAATATTTTTCTGTAACAATTTACCTTGCCTGACGTGGAAATTCCTTTCCACAGACTAAAATAGCAGATAAGATAAACAATAAGCAAGCAGGCAGCCATATCCCATTTGATACTGCCCAGGTCGTGGAGACCTTCACTGCGATGTAGTTCCAGAATGGCACGGCTAGAAAATTCAAGAGAAAAAGAATGAATTAATACACTTTATAAACGATTAATTATAAAAAAATATGTACAGAAGAATCATAGAGATGATGATAGCGTGGATAGAGGGGACGGATGAGGAGTGGAAAAACAAAATGGCCAGTGTAGGAGGGATAAGGAGGAAGGCGTGGCCGTAGACCCCGCCCCTTTTCCTCCCATTGGCTGAATTCAAAACTGTTTATTTCACTTTGTTCAAGCCTGCTGTGTACGAGCCTCGTATCTTTTACTGAACATCATTTAACCTGTTTCGTGGGTACGAGCCGCCAGTGAGACGTGGTAAGTAGTGCCAGTGTGACGTCACTGACGTGGTAAGTAGTGACGGCCAGTAGAGCAGCTGCAGTCAATCAAAATATATTTTTTATTCAACTCAAGGACAAGACAAATGCTGTGATTGGCTAAAGCTGTTCGACTGGCCGCCACTACTTACCCTGTCTATTGCAGGGTTAAAGCAAGCATGATTTTCCATCCATTTCCAGCTGCTATGTGTTACATTCATGGGTAACCAATCACAAGTGTGATCGCCAATATAGTCAGTCCAAGCAAAGAAGACATTCTGGGCTCTGGCATGATGGTAAAATGACTCCAGCTCCGTCAATTTTGTTTCAAAAATTAAAAAATTGGTCTCAAATTGTAGAAAACATTCTAATCTACAATTTAAGTTCAAATTTATAAATTTTAAACAAACATTGATCGAGCTGGATCCAATTTCCCATCTTGCCAGAATGTCTTCTTTGTTTGGACAGACTATACAAAGAATATCTGAATACTTGACCTATTCTGAAATGTATTGATAGAAATCAATTGTAGAACATAATAAATTTATAATTATTCTTTTTTCCATATATTTTTAACCAGACAGTAAATGGGACTAGAAAGACCCTATTATAAAATGATCCTGTAAATCTGTAATCAAGAAGATTATTTAACTTCTTACAACTTGAAGCTTCCGTTGATTGGCTACAACTTGATCGGCTACAGTTGAAGATTACTTAAACCAATCAGGTTATTTTTGGAATCGAACAATTTCGATTAGTAGTAAATTGGACCAGTAGCCAGACCATGTTCCTGATAAGAAAGTTTTAATCTTGAATCTTGAATAGATTCGATGATTTTTGAAATCGAAAAATTTCTATTCGAAATAGGTAATTGTTAGTAAATTTTTGTAGAAATTAGAAAAAAATACAAACTCACCTGAAATATTCGGAGGAAGGTGATGTAAAATTAGCAGAAAAGGCGAGCGAATCGGCGGCTGACATTTGAACGTTGGAACTGTTAGTGGAATTAGATGAATGATTATATTGATTCCAAGCACTAAATTCCGACTAGAAAGAAAATTATTAGATTGATTTATTATTATCAGGCTACCAATGCATTACTGCTTATGATAGCATACACCTGCAAAAGTCAGTTAAATACATAGATATTACATAGACATCAATCAGAATAAAATATACAAAAGACAGGTCTACAATATATTCGAGATCAATCTCATTGAGTACTACTACTACTTTATAGTTACTATAAATCGAAATAGCTGCACAAAAGAATTATTATTTGTAAGAGGAGTATTATTTATTTAAAATATTGTCGAATTATTCCATCAATCAACATACGACAAGTAGAGGAATCAGAAGAATAAATAACCCAATTTCCATTACCGGGAAGCAATCTCTCTACTGTCTTCTCCACGTTTCATTCCGACCAAGTCGACTCACACAAAATTGACCTTGTACGCTTGACTCCTCAAGAATATATATATATATATATATATATATATATATATATATATATATATATATATATATATATATATATATATATATATATATATATATAGATATATGAAAGATATAATTGAAAAATAAATAAAAATCAAACACCCTTTTTTGAAAACTTTAAAATTATAAAAACACAAAGGGTGTTTTCAAAAAAGGGTGTTTGATTTTTATTTATTTTTCAATTATTTTAAACAGCCCTGAGTTTTAAAGTTCATATGAAAGATATAATACAATCTCGAATGTAATCAGTCTTCTCAACACAAGAAAATATCAAGCTGTTTGAACTCTTTGAAATATTGGAGTCAAACATCTTTCAGTTATCTTCCAGTTGTGAAAGTCTCATGAGAAAGAAACAGTTGTCAACTTATTGTTATTCAATGCTTGCCCAAGTCACCATCGAAAAAGGATCACAAACAGGATAACAAAGTTATAAGGCTAGTCCAAGCAAAGAAGATATTCTGGCAAGATGGGAGAATGACTCCAGCTCGGTGAATATTGGTTCAAAAATTGTAAGCTTTGTCTCAAATTGTAGGTCGGATGGTTTCTTACAATTTGAGACCAAATTCATGATCTTTAAACCAATATTGATTTATCTGGAGATGGAGTAATTCTCCTACCTTGACAGAATGTCTTCTTTGCTTGGACAGACCATGCATCTGAACAATATCCAGTGAGATCAGTGTCGTTCGTTCCTTTAAAGCCATGATTCAATAGAGTGAATAAGTCTGGTCTCTGAATAAATGTGTTTCGTCGCTGTGTAAATTTTGTGAGATATTTTTTTCGCGGTAGTACAGTATCCGTTTCTTGAGATATTTTCACTGGAAAACATCTACGAGTGAACAATTTTCGTTTAGGCAGAAAAATGACAAATTTTGTGGGAAATATTTTCCTACAGTACCTATCTACTGTAGTGTATTTCTTGAGACATTTATTCGAAAATATCTACGAGCGAACAATTTTTGTTAAGGCTCAAAAATAACAAATATTGAAGAAAAAAAATTGAGTGAAAAAACTTTCCGGGCATCTGAATCCTCAAGCTTATTTTCATACGTACAATAATAGAATTAAATTATAATATTTTTAATAGCTTTAATAGTTTATGTTATTTATATTATTATGGCGTTCAATGGAGCTTGATCTCACCAGGTACTGTCCCCACTCAGCATGGAGTTGTTATAATAGCTTTAAATAGGTAAGTAGCCTACTCCAACTTCAACTGGAATTATTCCACTAGCTGAATGAAGAAGTTGATTCACTAACTGTTTGGATTTTGATGCTTGTTTGTTTAATCGATCGATTACTTCTTTGATTAATTTGATCGATTGATTGATTGTTCGATTGATCAAGTGTTATTTTGTTCGATTAACCGATTGATCCATCACTTATTTCCTTGATCAATGGCTGATTTATTGTTTAATCGATTGATATTTGGATTGAACGATTGAGAAATTGATTGATTATCTAAATATCTTACAAGTCGACAGAGATTGCTGTTCCAGTCATTGTCGCAGGTGGTCCACGGCAGTGAGTAAGTGAACGAGGCGAAGAAGAAGCGTAGCGCCCACGCTATAATCACGTTGTAGTAGAAGTCAACGTAGAACGCTATCAGAACTACTGCGTACCCGATACCTGTCAAAAAGGGAACAGAGCATACAATATAGAAAATAGAATATAGAAAATGAAATACAGAAAGTAGAATATACTATATGCATATTATAATTATATTATTATTATTATTATTATTATTATTATTATTATTATTATTATTATTATTATTATTATTATTATTATGTAGAGTTTAGAAAAAAGAATGGATTAGCCGATAACAAAAGTATAGAATAGACGGAAGAATACGAATTGCCAACTGGAATCATTGTATTGAATCTAATAATCAATTTTAATGGAAGAATAATATTATTATAGAATGAATCTTCAACTAAATGATGGAATGAATGAAGATCTATAGAACCTTATAATGATGTTGATAGATTATATTATTATTATTATTATTATTATTATTATTATTGTTGTATTGAATCTAATAATCAATTTTAATGGAAGAATAATATTATTATAGAATGAATCGTCAACTAAATGATGGAATGAATGAAGATCTATAGAACCTTATAATGATGTTGATAGATTATTTAATTACACATAGAATAAATTTATCACAAACGATAAACAAATCAAACTTATAAGGAAGAAAAAAATGGATTGAAGCAGCATCTTATTACAAAATTTATAATAGCATAGAATGAACCACAAGAAGAAATGACATTATTCTTAAAGTTATTGGTTCATAAATTTCAATAATGTAAGTATTGTAAAGGCACAATTTTAATTTCTTATCTTAGTGGTTTCGTTTTCTCGCTACTTGTTACATTGTCACTTGTTGATTTTTTACTTGTTGAATAATTGATACTTGTTACAGTATAGTTGCTGCAACTTGATAAATTTTCACTTATTGCTTTGTTATAGTCTGTCCAAGCAAAGAAGACATTCTGGCAAGATGGGAAAATGACTCCAGCTCGGTCAATTTTGGTTCGAAAATGATCAATTTGGTATCAAATTGTAGAGCAGAATGTTTCCTACAATTTGAGACTGAATTGATCATTTTCGAACCAATATTGGCTGAGCTGAAGTCATTTTCCCATCTAGCCAGAATGTCTTCTTTGCTTGGACGGACTATACCTGTTGCTTTATTACTAACTTGTTGCATTTGTACTTGCCGCTTTATTGCTACAACCTTTCAATAATAAATAACTAGTGACAGACGGACGGACGGACGCGATTTCTCATTCTAAATCGATAAATTATCGCAATAGGGCGAAATAGGAGTTCCTCAATGTAAGATTATCAGAGACTGTGGTACAAAAATTATAGAAAATTACACTTAAATTACCTTTTAAAAGAGGAACAATTCTGCCCCAACAGGTGATAGCGCCTTTACGATGAAACTGTCCGAGAGCCAATTCCATGTAGAAGAGAGGAATGCCACCAACAAACAACATGATGCAGTAGGGGACCAGAAAAGCTCCTGAAAACAAAGCTCATTGTAAATTCATCTAGAATAGAATCTCTACAAATAATTCAACCATTTTCTAGTTATATCACCATTTGTTAAACAACATGATACAGTAGGGCATTAGAAAAGCTCCTGAGAAACAGAGTTTAGCATGAATTTTCTCAATGAAATCAAATATTTTCTACAGTCTGTCCAAGCAAAGAATACTCTCTGGCAAGATGGGAAAATGACTCAAGATCGGTCAATTTTGGTTCAAAAATTATCAATTTGATCACAAATTGTAGGAAACAATTTGATCTACCGTTATAAGAACACATTTATAATTCTTGAACAAATGTTGACCGAGCTGGAGTAATTTTCCCATCTTGCGAGAGAGTCTTCTTTGCTTGGAGCTTTGGACAGACTATATAGTTATTCCACAAAAATTATAAGAATATATATATAATAATTATATTAATTGACAGTGAATCTTTGCTGTAATGCTGTTATAGCACACTGCAATGATTAACGTTGATTCCCCTGTAAATTGTAATGATTTTGATAGATTTATGATTATAATAATCATGCTTGCGTCTTTCAAAAACGATTGTGAGTACTTGATTAGAAACTTTTCATTGGATAAACAATATCGATTTGAAAATCGAGGACTATTGTAGATTTATATGGATAACTCAATATTTATATGTAGTTCCATAACTTATTCAAAATTATAGTACGATTATGCCTACGTCAACCATAACCAGAATATGAAACTGGCAACCAGCTGTTTGGCCTAGGCCCTTCATGGGCTGTTGAGCCATTGGCAAAAAATCCTACGTCAACCATCATTCAAGAACGTAGTACCAGCGTTATCCAAAGGGATTTTACTGATCTTCCCTAACTGCAATTTAAAACACTCGACTTTATTCCGTGTGTGATATGAATTACACAACAATGGCCATTCTATTTCCAGCCTCAAGAAGCATCATCTTCACCCTTATTTGATACTGGGGACACTGGCGGCTCGTGCCCACGAAACAGGTGAAGTGCTGTACAGTGAAAGATACGGGCACTTCACCTGTTTCGTGGGCAAGAGCCGCCAGTGACTGGAGAGAAAGTTTATCGTATTCGTTGCGTTTGTGAATATACGTGATGTATGGATAGACATAATACGTTAGTAGACAAATATATGTAGCCTAGTCTTATTATAAAATGTTGAAATAAAAGGTCCTTGATAAGATACTAAAATTTGATTCTCTAACCCTTGTATAGTCTGTCCAAGCAAAGAAGACCCTCTGGCAAGATGGGAAAATTACTCCAGCTTGGTTAATATTTGTTTCAAGAATTATAAATGTGGTCTTAATAGTAGATCAAATTGCTTCCCACGGTTTAAGATCAAATTTATAATTTTTGAACCAATATTGACCGAGCTTGAGTCATTCTCCCATCTTGCCAGAGGGTGTTCTTTGCTTGGACAGACCATATCTAGTCTTTTTGCTCCTAATCACGATGTTTGATGCTACTAATGTATGAGAAATAGAATTATTAAAAACAGTTCTCTTGAAAATGTTTTTATTTCAACACAACAAGTTTCGTACCGTACCCTTTATTTTAGTTCCATTATCAAAATAAAAACAGATCAAAGGGTACAGTGATTCATTATTCTATTCAACGTAGTAATATAATATATTTTTTTAGTAAATATAAAATACTTAAATAAAGTAGAGGAAATGAAGATGAGATGACTGGTTGAGTGTGTTGGTATAGTCTGTTCAAGAAAAGAAGACCGCATGGCAAGATGGGAAAATGACTCTAGCTCCGTCAATATATTGAGTCAAAAATTATCAAATTGATCTCAAATTGTAGGAAACAATTCGATCTACTATTAAGACCATGTTTATAATTCTTGAACAAATATTGACCAAGCTGGAGTCATTTTCCCATCTTGCCTGAGGGTCTTCTTTGCTTGGATAGACTTCACACTTCGATGTAGGCTACCAACGAGTTTCTGTGCTACTGTGAAGGCCTCACTGTACACCACAGATTATCTGTGTAGCGAGGCCTTGGAAATAGGGCGGGAAAGTGCCATTTGAGTCATTTTTGACGAGGACGGAAAGGAAACTGGTCAAAGACCTTCTACATTGTTGAGGAAATGACGCCGAGGGTCCAAAGAGAGTACCCGAAGGGGCTAAAGAGAGTCCTCTGTTTCCTGTCTGCAACTTTTCCTCATTCCCTTTACTTTACCCTCTTCTTCTTCATTGTTTCCTTTCTTTCCCTCTCCTACATCAATTTTATTCCATACCTTTTCCCTCTTCTTCACCTCCTTCCCTTTACCATCACCCTCTTCGTTTCACATTTGATTTCATTCATATTCTCCTCTTATTCTTCTCCTTCAACTTCCAACTTACTCCTTCTTCTTCACCTCTTCGTCTAGCATTGGGTTTCATCCATATTCTCCTCTTCCACCCCTTCCATTTCCCTCTTCCTCATCCTTACTTCCATGCCATTACCCTCTTTTTCTAGCATTTGGTTTCATCCTCTTCTTCTCCCTTCATCACCCTCTTCCTCACTCCCTTTCCTTCCCCTTTTCATCCATATTCTCACCATTCTCCAACATTCTCACTCATTCCTTCCTGTTCCTAATGGCTGGAGAAAAGCCCTTCCAGCATATAATGAGGCATTGTCATTTATATGCTTTACTACTCCCTTGTTCTTCTTCACTGTTCTTTAGCTAAACTTCTCACTTCTTCCTTTCTATTTTATTGTGAATTTACAACGTAAGTAGGGGTGGAATTGAGGAAGGAAGTGGGGGAAGAAGAAGAAAATAATTGGAATGCATGTTGCAGATTTTTTCCCAATTCTCTTTTGTTTCAATTTACACTATTATTTTAAGAACGCCGAATTGGATAATGTGGAATCCACTATACGATAATCACTATATGACGGCTTTCGCCAATTGGCGAAATAATTGTCTTCTCAAATGTACAGCTGATGTAAATGATCAATTATTGTATTTTTTTATTTTAAAAACATCATCTAGTTAACAACATCAGCTGACGGTTTCAAAAGACAATATCATTGTCTTGCCAATTGGCATCGTATAAACCCGGCATATCCCACTAATTTCAATTACTGATAATAGTGACTTGCTGTCAATTTCAGGTGTCCACTATATGCTAGTTGAATGCGGAGTTCACTATATGCGTCGAACAACATAATAATAATAATGGATTCATGATATGACCAGTTCCACAAATAACCGATAATATTGCTCTGATTATGGGATGTAATGAGTTTTACATGTAACCAATATTATTAATACAACTCATTCTATTCACTATCGAGAAGATGCAAAATATGTCACATGTATTATAATACGAAACCATCTTATATCTTGTTCTTCTCCAGAACAATATTTCAAGAGTGTATCATGATATTATAGTCTGATCAAGCAAAGCAGACATTCTGGCAAGATGGCGAAATGACTCCAACTCGATCAATATTGATTAAAAAATTATGACTTCAGTTTCAAATTATAGTAAACATTCTGATCTACAATTTGAGACCAAATTTATAATTGAACCAATAGTGACCGAGCTGGAGTCATTCTCCCATCTTGCCAGAATGTCATTTCTGCTTGGACAGGCTATACAATTATTGATAGAAGAACTTTCCATTCGTTTTTTGCATTTTATACATGTATCATCTTAAAAATCGATTGAACCAAGTCTAGCTGACTCCAGCAAATCTTGCAGTTAGAGATTATCTGTTATTAATGCTCAGCTCTGTCAGGACAGTCTGAAAGCTAACCACAAGAGCTGAACGGATTGCTGTAGTTGTTATCTACTCGATATGCTCTCGCAGACCGTTCTTCGACTGTCCTGACAGAGCTTATCATTAATAACAGTCATTCATTAACCGTCACTTCAGTTGGCGTCCACTATAGCCAACATTTATGTTAGTGACAACACACAATGTATAGTCTGTCCAAGCAAAGAAGACATTCTGGCAAGATGGGAAAATGTCTCCAGCTCGGTCAATACTGGTTCAAAAAGTATAAATTTAGTCTTAAATTGTAGAGAACATTTTGTTCTACAATTTGAGAAATAATTTTTAATTTTCGAAACAATATTGACCAAGCTGAAGTCATTTTTCCATCTTGCCAGAACGTCTTCTTCGCTTGGACAAACTTTACTTAATCCGTGTTCCTTTGCATGTGGTCTCCTCACTTGAGCAAAGCTTCTGTACTTGAATGCGTTTGTAACTTCCGTATCAAACTACATTGCATCCCCTGTCTTATACGAGCTACACAAATATGGAAGTTACATCCATTCAAGTATAAACTGTTGATCGCGTTTCAAGCACTGGTTGAATGCTTTGAATTTATGCTTGATAATAGCTCACTGTTCCTAATCTAAACCTACTGTGGACTGTTGTCTGGAGTCTGTGATAGATCTGTGTATTTGGTTGCTCAACTTACATACTGCTGCATGCCTGCATCTGCATATGTATCAAATTATATTCAGTTGCAGACTTGCGTTCAGTTCCTGATATATCTTAATACAGTATATCCAGTTGCATACTTGCGTACAATCGCTTATCTATCTGTATATATTCAGTTGCTTTATTTGCAACTGAACACAAGTAATACGCATATACAGGGTGTTTCAGGAGGAATGTGCAATACTTCTCAGGCTGATTCCTTACACCAAGTAGACAGAAACGTTCCATGGGACCAACCCCCAAAAACGCTTTGTAACCGAGATAACAATGGCGGAAAATTGGTATTTTTAAAAATATATTAACTTTTCTAATTTTTTAGAGGCTCTAGGAAAATGATTAAAAACGCCATTTTTCAACAATAAGGGTTATAACTGGATAAGGAATCATAAATTTGTATTTTTTATTAATGGAAGTTGAAGAGAGTCGGATTCTGAAGGAAAAGTTAAATGGCAGCGATTGTGTAAATCTTACCCAAATCTCAGAAATAGTGATCAAAAATCGCAAAATCGCTACTATACACAAATTCATCACTTATGCTATGTTTCAGACTTCAGAGTGGTTTCATTGAATTCCTCAGCTAATTTTACATAGGAATTGATTATTTTAGAACCTCAGTAAAGCCTCTAAAAATTAGAAAAATAGATATTTTTTGAAAAATCTCAATTTCCCGCCATTGTTATCTCGGTAACAAAGCGTTTTTGGGGGTGGTCCCATGGAACTTTTTTGTCTACTTGGTGTAAGGAATCAGCCTGAGACGTATTGCACATTCCTCCTGAAACACTCTGTATATCTGTATATAATATTCACATACTTCACTTAGGTACTTCAAATATTATTGCATATATTTCTGTAAATATTCAGTTGTTTTACCAGCGTACAATTTCATGTATATCTGTATATATTTTGTTGATTTACTAGGAGACAAACGCATAGTCCAAATCTACTTACTCTACTTGTTGCATTGCATACATTATATCACTACAATTGGATTGTTGCTCTAATGCAAGTAAATGCAGTGTGCTTGAAAAATAAATAAAAATCAAACACCCTTTTTTTGAAAACTTTAAAATTATAAAAAAACACATACATGTTTCGGGAGCTAAGCCCATAGATAACTATAAAATAGATAACTATTTTTATCCACATTGAGAATGGGCTTAGCTCCCGAAACATGTATGTGTTTTTTATAATTTTAAAGTTTTCAAAAAAAAGGTGTTTGATTTTTATTTATTTTTCAATTATTTTAAACAGCCCTAAGTTTTAAAGTTCTTTATGCAGTGTGCTGTATAGTTATGCAATATCATTTGTTGTCCACATAGTTATACAAATCAGTATTATAGTAATTTTTTTCATAAAAGTCTATCTATTTTAAGTTTCAAAATTTGAAGTGAAAATTAATATTTTAAATAATATCATCCGTGTTTTGATTCTTTTCATTCATGTAACAACCTTCCAAATTTTAAATTACGGTTTCATAGTTTTTTTTACCTTCAGAAGTTGAAATTTGTGTATAATTTAAGTTTTAAGTGTGGACATAACCTCTATTTTGAATATTTTAACCAAAATTGTAAAGAAGAGACGTTTTGGACTTTGTCTGTGTTTCAATCCTACTGTATTTCAATCTTGTTAATAAATAAATAAGTACAACTATTGTATACTATTCATGTATTCTGTTTGATGAAATTTTATTGAATGTTATACAGTATTACAGTAATATAATATTATAGCATTGGAAGAAACGAATAACGGAGAAACATATTATGCTTTCAATTGTAAACAATTGGATAAATAATAATCAACTACCATATAAATAATTAGATACATTTATATTTTAAATGAATTATAAAACTTGTCATCGAATTGCTGATTAAATGAATTATTCCACAGAATTAATACATAGAACTTACTATTCTGCTTAAAGTACTATCCCTGTCTATAGTTCCAATGTTGTACTATTAGAGAACTTATAGTCTCTAGATGTAATTTTATTGAAATTTCATTGGCTCTAAATTAATGTTTCACTATTTATCATTGTACAAAATCTACAACTCCACTGTATTAAAATAGCACTCCGAACATCAGCTGTGAATTCGAACAACTTGATACATTAATTTATTGTTAATGCATGTTATTCACAGCCATTTATCAACAGGACACTCTCAATCCCTGAAAAGTGGCTCAACCTCCAAACCCCCATTACCCCCTTCCCACCTTTGAAATCCTCCCAATCTATATTCAATGTAACTTCCGATTTAGAATGCATTGTATCCCCTATACTATATGTGTTAGACCAAGTCCAAATTTACATCAATTGGATATTAGAGTACAGTGGCTACTCCATAACACTTCTTAGGGTAGGGGTGCTACTGGACCCCCCCCCCCAACCCTCACACTTTCTTCAACGTACAACTGCCATGCATCACGTAGAGCCTGGTTATAAAATATGGTTGGGAAATTGTGGCGGGGGGAGGGGAAAGCGTGAGGAAAGCCACAATCCATCATCATGCAACCAACGTGGCGTGGAAAGTACATAGGTCCCTAATAAAAAAGGGGGGTGGGGAGTTTTCCGACCGTAGATTTCCCTTCCATTTGTGGTCTCGGCTACTTTTTGCGCCGTCAACAATACTCGGATTTTCCATTTTCCCAGCAGGCAACAGGTGGACACCGCCGCACAAGTTGTGGAAAATTCGCTGCAGCTGACTGCGTAGCATTAGAATACTTTGCGCGGAAAAGTTTTCGGAAAATTCTGGAGGATGGGTAGAATGGAGCACTGATTAAAATAATAGGAGAAAATTTTTTTTTTTGTAATTCCATTTCTCATTGTATTCACATACTAGTCAATCATTGACCCCTCTTAACACGGCAAATGACTAATACGAAGTAATACGTAGTATAGTATTAGGCAAGATGGGATAATGACACCTGCTCGGTCAATATTGGTTCAAAAATTGTCAGTTTCATCTCAAATTGTAGGAAGTAATATGATCCACTATTAAGATCACATTTATAATTCTTAAACAAATATTGATCAAGCTGGAGTTATTTTCCCATCTTGACAGAGGATCTTCTTTGCTTGGACAGACTATATAGCATAGATATACTAAGCTATTGTATGTTTGTCTATGCTAGTAGTGATACAGAGTTCAAAATTGTTACAGGAAGGAAGCTCGTTGATACGAGACATTTGCAATGCTCATGGATCGCCACCATATTGGAAATAAGCTGATTTTATTTCGAAACTATAAACATTTCTGAACGATATAAACATTTTGAGAGCATTTGAACTCAGCTTAGGTAATTTTTCAGTTGAATTGATGAAGAATAATAATAAAACATCAAGTTTTAGAGAGCCATCCGTTAATTGTCTAATGAGCTAATCTCACTTTGCAAAAAAATTGTGTCAATGCTTGAGCTTTCTTCCTGTAAAATTGCGTATCAATTTAGGACTTTTTTAACACTACTGCGTATCAAAAATCTATTTAGCGTATCCAAGTCTTGAATCAATAACTCTTTCGGTAAGCAACTTTAGTCTTTCAATCTTATCACCTTCCCAATACGAAAAATCTTCAAGTTATCAAGTTGAAAGAAGATCTTCCATCTCACTCAAATAAAAGAGAATTTAGAGAGCCGCTCGACTGATTGAAATCCTTCCATCAAATTGTGATCATTGTGGATTGTGAGTAGTAGTAAGAATAAAAAGAAAATAAATAAGAAGAACAGAGGGAAAGGAGAACAAAAAAGAAAGAAAATTAAGAGAGGTACAAGAAGAGTAAATCGAGGAGGGTGAATTATAGGCAGAGGAGGGATTTAAAAGTGGTGACTTATTGGCTTCTTCTTCTTCTTCTTCTTCTTCTTCTTCTTCTTCTTCTTCTTCTTCTTCTTCTTCTTCTTCTTCTCCTTCTTCTTCTTCTCCAAGAAAGCTAAATTATTATGAAGAAGTAAAAGGGGTTATGGAAAGAAATCATGTGGAATAAAAGTAAGACCGCTGCCGATTTTGAAAAATGGAACTCACAAATCTGCCTTGTTCTCCCATAGGGAACCAGGTCGACCAATTTACTAGTGAAAAGTGGTTGGGAAAAAGAGAAAAAGATACGAAAATGATGAGAAAGAAAGAGAGAGAGGAGAAGGTGAGCACTTCTTGCATCTCTCCCCACTTTCGTGAAAAAGGGGCCAAAGCGTAAGAGGATAAGTGCGCTGAGCAATTCGTAAGTCTCCACATTCGCAGGCATTTTACGTTTAGTTGAGTAGACCAAGATCTTGTAATACCCTCTGCTTTCTCAATTTTCTACCCCCAACCTTCTCTTGCGTATTCGCAATTGAAACACTCCTTTCTTATTGTGCTTTTGTTCTTTTATTTGTTTCAATTCGTTCCCTTTCTGTTTTAATCAGTTTCAATGTTACGCAGTCACATTGCATACGACATCATTGCAATAGCTATACAATATACAATATGCTTTAAATTAGCTCTGTGAAAATATTTCCTTTTTCTCACGGCTTCTTATCAATGTTTTCTATTTCATCATGTTTTAGTTCATAAGAGTAATTTTCAAACGCAACTAAACAAATTTGAAAATCAGTGTTATTCGAAAATGACTCTTATAAGCTGAAACATGTAATGCTCAGTTAAAAAATAATTTCAAAAGGGTATCTTTGGATTCATATTTTAAATACTGTAAAATATGTTAATGAACAGCTTTAACGAAACAATATCGAACGAAAATTGATAGTAATCAATAAATTCGTAGACTTTAAAGTATAAGTTGAAATAATTCCAATCACCAATCAAATCCTGAAAGGTTACTTTTATAACCAACATGAATTAAAATAGTTCAGCAATAATAGAAATTAACTCTTTTAAAGTTACTCAGTGATGTTAAGTCACAAGACTTTCAATCCTTCTATAATTTGAACAAAATATAGTATCCATTAACATTTCATATAAATTTGTACCACTTGATAATTTTAATAATCAATTATTTTCTCTCCTCAAACTGAAATAATGAATATTATCAATGATTGATTATAATAGAATAAAAAATAATGATTATTATTCAAAGTATTATTCTTGACTCGTAGTCCAAATTAGGTAAGAAATATTCATGACTTGAGTTTTTCCCTTATATTATGTGTTTATTACAATACTGTAAATGAATAATAAAAAATATTTGAATTTTGTATCTATGAAACTTCTCTCAAGGATAATTACCATCATACACAGAAAGAATGAGAATCGCCTCTGATTTCGTCGACTAATTTCCTAGCTACGTAGCAGACTACTGATTTGTTGATGGCTACAAATGAGAACGCCCATTGAGTGGGAGTGTCTGCTTCAGCTCTCGGCCAATCACAGCGCTGCTACCAAATGTGACGTAAACAGAGGCGGGTCCCACTTCTAGCGCGATCGGTTCTATAGTCTGTCCAAGCAAAGAAGACCCTCTGGAAAGATGGGAAAATGACTCCAGCTCGGTCAATATTGGTTCGAAAATTATTGATTTGGTCTCAATCGTAGAAAACATTCTCATCTACAATTTGAGACCAAATCAAAAATTTTTGAACCAATATTGACCGAGCTGGAGTCATTTTCTCATCTTGCCAGAGGTTCTTCTTTGCTTGTACAGACTATAGAAGTATCTAAACTATTTTGTGGTTTTCGATCTCTTTGAAATCAAATTTAGCTCAATTTAATCTATTTGTTGTCATACAAAACAAATCCATATTATTTTCAGTACGTGATTACTTGGTATTGAATCTCCTATTCCTCAAAAAAGAAAGCAACAATCGTTATGCTTTTGACCCAAAATGTTTCGATTTTGATCATTATAGTTCTTCCTAAATTTTGCAGTTTCATGCAATTGTATGTTCAATTTCCAAGTAGGGCTAGAATTTCCAATAAGACAGTCATGATACTACATTGGAAATATCAATAAATGATATTTTGATTATCAATGTAAGTGAAGAAATTTATTACTGTCAATCAGTAATTTATTACAAGAACAATCATCTCTATTTCACAACAATATAATATTATTATTCACTGTAGGCCTAATTCAATTTCCATGTCGTCTATTCCACTTGAGATTTAATCGACTGATTATTAAAGTACTAGTGACGTCTCTCCAAAAATATTATCTTACTAATCGAAATAAAATACAATATACAATCGTATCAAAACAATGTATAATAATATATCATCGATTGTAGTTTATATTTTCATTTCAGAAAAATAATTATTATAAAACTTGAAACTATCACTCAATTTTCAAAAAATATCATAAAGATCATATGAACTTGGAACATAGTCACAAGAGGATCGACACCATATTTTAAACACACAATCTATTCTAAGTGATTAAAAATGTGAGAGGCCCAATAATTTATTCTGTGAAAGCAGCACTGGCGGCTCGTGTCCACGAGACAGGTGAAGTGCCTGTATCTTTTACTGTACGCCTGTTTTGTGGGCACGAGCAGCCAGTGCAAAACAGTACCTACCATCCATGAAAACAGTTGATATAAAAACTTTAGGTGGTTCTTGTTCGTGATGTGCTCTACTAATAGCACCTATTGTCAATTTTCATAAAAACATCATCAAGGCATAGTTAGATGACAACTCTGATTGACTACATCAGCTGTTGGAGCGCACAAGGAGCAGACGAAATGGCCTAAATTTTTTGCATCAGCTACACGAATTAATCGGGAGACTGGCTTTCGTTAGTAAAGACAGTCAGTCGTTTTCCGTTTCTGTAGGAATAGTAGTTGTTGCATTACACTGTAACTGATCAACTGGATGTTATTCAGAGGTGTTCTGCATCTTCACTTGGTTGTGAAGACTGGCTTATGGTTGAGAGGATCAACGTGCTAACCACATGTTACCTCTATCCTGGTTGATGATTATTTGCTTGCTGTCCGGCCGGGGAGAATTCTGGCTTCGGCTCGGCCAGTGTTGGTTCGGGGACTGTGAGTTCTGGTTGAGAATTTATGGCTTTTGAGCCGGTATTGGCCGGGTTGGGGCCGTTTCCCCGTCGTGTCGGGGTGTCTTCTTGGCTTGAAACGGGCTGTATTTTGGGCAGTAGAGTGAATTTGAAACTGGCAACCAGCTGGTAGGCCTAGGCCCTTCATAGGCTGTTGAGCCAAACATATATACTTACACGAATTAATCACTGTCACCCAATTTCATTATAATCTTGGATCTAATAACTTGAGAATAGGAAACTGTAATAGGCAATATCATGTGTTGGAGCATAAAAGTGGGAGACAAAACCGCCTATAATAAAAGACTGGGAGTGTGTGAATACCTCAACTTAATAATCGAAGTTTCACTTTTGAACACCGAGCGGCCTTTGCCCCTGAATTCACCCTTCAACCCCCAAATTCACTCCCTGAACTCCCCAAATTCACCCTTTTGACCCCCTGAATTCAACCCCTGACTCGAAGCTGACCGTCAATTTTGGGACAGGTTAACTTCCGTTGAATGTGAAACTTATTAACGAGTCATTGTTCGATGATGGATAACTAGATTTATATACCTATATCTACCAATCCTCTACCGATACACCTATAGTTAGTCCAAGCAAAGAAGACATTCCGGCAAGATAGGGAAATGACTCCAGCTCGGTTAATATTAGTTAAAAAATTGTCAATCTGGTCTCAAATTATAGGAAAGATTCTTATCTACAATCTGAGACCTAATTGATGATTTTTTAATAACTATTGACCGAGCTGGAGTAGTTTTCCCATCTTGCCAAAATGTCTTCTTTGATTGGACAGACTATGGGCGTACTCTATATCTATGTATTAGAAGGCTAACTAAACGTCCATCGATACATTTGGTTTCGATTACAACTTTCTGTATATATAGTGAAGTTAGTAATAGTATAAAGTTAGTAGCCTAATTCGTATATGGTGAAGTTAGCCTATAGAGCCCGTATGGCAACTTTCACTTGACTTTAAATTAATAATGTGGCCTTTACTCGCACTGTAGTTGGATGGAGGCTGGAATTTGGAATATTGCCAGGAATTTTAGAGTAAATTTTGTGTTGAAAGTTCAACAAAATAATGTATGTTCACAAGAAGGAACCTGGTTACAACTTTGTGATTGTTGTTAGGAATTCTACTAAATTCATAGAATATTTTAAAAATGTTTTATTCAAGTTTGATAATGTTTGCTTGCTGGGAGGAACTCCTCTCATATCAGCATTAAAAAATTTGAAGTGTTCACTTCTGATCCCTGCAAATTCAGCTGACTGAAATAGAAAAGAAATAATATGAAACTCATTATCTATTTATTATTATCATTTATTCTGTAGATGAATTTCAATAAATGGTCAAAACACAGACAACAAAGCCCAAAACGTCTCTTCCCAAATTTCGATACATAATTATTCAAAAAGAAGTTATGTTTACTTGATCAACACTATCATCACAATTCACAAATTTCCACTGTAAAAAACTTATTAGAAACGGATTAAAACTAATCAAGAGCAATAATTATTATACAAATAAATAGAGTCTCTTGCTTCTTTTCATTCTTGAAAAGTTTCGATACGCAATAAATATGTGGTTTGACAATATCTTATCTTTTCATTTGATATAGGCTAGATAACTAACATATACTCGTACTTATTTTTTCTCGGGGCTACTGTATTTGTTCAAACTTCGAATAATTAAAATCAGAGTACCCTTTTAAAAAAAATATTTTAATTTCACACAACATGTTTCGGCGTGTTTTTTCAAATAGAAAAATAGAAAATTTTTATTTACACTTGAAAATGGCTAATTCGCCGAAACATGTTGTGTGAAATTAAAATATATTTTTTTAAAAGGGTACTCTGTAATTATTTAAAGTTTGAATAACTAACATAATATAACTACCAGCTCATGTAGGCTTCAAAACAAAATAAAACCAACACATAAAGAAACTTGACAAAGAAAAGGTTACAAAGAATGAATATATTGTAGAATAGAAACTAAGAGGGTAAGTGAATAAGATGTGTTGGAACGCGAAGAAAAGATGCAGGAAAAAAGAAGAAGATGGAGGAGGAACAAAATGGAGAAGAAAGCAAAGTGCCTGTATCTTTTACTGTATAGCACTTTACCTGTTTCGTGGGCACAAGCCGCCACTGCTAGGAGAGAAAGAAGGGGATACTTCGAAGAGAAGAGAAAGCTAGATGGGTAAAAGAAGAGAAAAACTAGAAGGCGAAAGAAAAGAATTTCGGATAAGGGAGAAAGAAAAAATTAGAAAAAAGAGAATTATGGAGGAAGGAGAAGGGCAGAATTAGAAGAAAGAGAAGAAGAAGAAAATACTGGAAGAAGGGGGAGAAAAAATGCTAGAGAAAGAGGAAGGTCGAAATTGGAAGAGGGAGAAAAAGAGAATTCTGGAAGAAGGAGGAAGGTGATGTTTGAGGTACAAAATTAGAAGATAAATTAATTCTAGAAAAAGGAGAAGAGTGAAATTGGAAGAAGGAAATTGAATAGAATGATGGAGGTTGAAGGATGGAGATAGAAGGATGAAATTTGAAGTAAGTGAAGAAAAAAATGCCAGGAGAAGACGGAGAAGAAGAAGGAAGATGATGTTGGAAGTAGAAGGAGAAAAAGATAGTGGGAGGAGGAGGTGGAGGATGTACAAGAGAACGAGGAGGATAAGAGAGGAAAAAGAATGCTGGTGGAAGAAGAAGGTCGAAATCAGAAGGGGAAGAAGGAGGAAGATAATGTTTGAGGTACAGGGAGGAAAATGGAAATTGATGATTATGAGGAGAAGAAGAATGAGGATGATGAGAAGGAGGAGGAGGAGGAGGAAGAGGAAGAGGAGGAGGAGGAGGAAGAGGAGGAGGAGGAGGAGGAGGAGGAGGAGGAGGAGGAGGAGGAGGAGGAGGAGGAGGGAGGAGGAGGAGGAGGAGGAGGAGGAGGAGGAGGAGGAGGAGGAGGAGGAGGAGGGAGGAGGAGGAGGAGGAGGAGGAGGAGGAGGAGGAGGAGGAGGAGGAGGAGGAGGAGGAGGAGGAGGAGGAGGAGGAGGAGGAGGAGGAGGAGGAGGAGGAGGAGGAGGAGGAGGAGGGAGGAGGAGGAGGAGGAGGAGGAGGAGGAGGAGGAGGAGGAGGAGGAGGAGGAGGAGGAGGAGGAGGGAGGAGGAGGAGGAGGAGGAGGAGGAGGAGGAGGAGGAGGGAGGGAGGAGGAGGAGGAGGAGGAGGAGGAGGAGGGAGGAGGAGGAGGAGGAGGAGGAGGAGGAGGAGGAGGAGGAGGAGGAGGAGGAGGGAGGAGGAGGAGGAGGAGGAGGAGGAGGAGGAGGAGGAGGAGGAGGGAGGAGGAGGAGGAGGAGGAGGAGGAGGAGGAGGAGGAGGAGGAGGAGGAGGAGGAGGAGGAGGAGAAGGAGAAGAAGAAGAAGAAGAAGAAGAAGAAGAAGAAGAAGAAGAAGAAGAAGAAGAAGAAGAAAATATACCATTTTATATATTCAGAGAATGAACTGTTAAACCGAAGATTGATGAAGAAGAAGAAGAAAAAGAAGAAGAAGAAGGAGTTAGAGGAGGAGGAGGAGGAGGAGAAGGAAAAAGAGGAGGAGGTTAAAAGCCTAATAGGGGAGATGGATTGGTAGATGATGTCGGAATTGAGATGGGAAATTGATTATAAATTTCTGTTCTATCTTTGAACGGAACGGCATTATTGCCGCTGAAAGCCCAGGGTGTCAAGTGCTGTTAATTGGCCACCTTACGAGAGAGAGAGAGAGAGAGAGAGAGAGAGTGAGAGAGAGAGTAGGAGGTTAGGAGAAAGAGTATTGATAGAATATTGCCACTCTACTACATTATGAGCGCATAAGGGCGCACTGGTAATATGGTTAGTAGCGGGCTCTTTAGTGTTGATGTAGGAGAAATTTTGGACTGAAATGGGGTGTGAGAGAGAAAATGGAGACCTTGAAATGGCAAATTATTGGTGAATCAATGGTATGAAATCATAATTGATTAATCACATTATGATTTTGGGAAAAATACCAGAGATTGACAAGCTTTTAATCGATTCTTCGAGTGGATTTTTACATAATTTCGATAATTTCTTTTTGTATCAACCTCTTAAATTCAAAATTCTCTGGTAATAATTTTGGCACCAAAATATCTGTGTTTAGAATATTTTAAGAAACAAAACCAGTCCTCTCCTGGACTAAATTTTTCTCAAAATTGGGATTAAGGGCCTGTGACTATACTCTCTTTGTCTGTCAATATTATAATTGTGTGATTGTCTAAATAATTAACTATAGCTTCATAAAAATATTAAGACACTAGCCGGCAGGCTCGCTTCGCTCGCCTTCTACGCCTAGCCAGGGGGGGCTCCGCCCCCTGGACCCCGACAGTATCGGTAGTGTCAGTGAGTCAAACAGGCACGCTTCGATCGCCTGCATAACCTCTGTCAGTGTAAGCTGAGACAAACAGGCTCGCTTCGCTCGCCTGCAAATTCCGTTCAGAAGGGGATTCAAAACTTATCGAACACAGCATTTCTAGACCTAATCTGGACCTGTTCACCAACTTTCGACATTTTCTACCAATTTATTCTCAAAGAATGCGAGAAAAACTTTGAAAATTCCGAAAAATAGTAAAACGCTAATATTGAGCGTAACCTTGGGAATTATATCGGACATAGTTTGAAACTTGATTCAATATCTTCCAAATTAGTTCATCTATAATCTCGCTGAACCATTGAATTTACAGCAAGGATTGGTCGTATCAAGGTGGAAGATATGCAACCCGCAATATATCTACAATTTCGATAAACCTGATTGCTGGCGTAATCTTGAACGGATTGCAAAAATATTTTAACACGACATTTCTAGACCTTCTCTGAACCTGCCCACCAAATATCAATATTTTCTACCGATTGGTTCTCAAAAAAATTAAGGAAACGCCGAGAAACAATAGAAAAACTTAAATATTTGGCGTATCCTTGAAAAGTTCCTAAAATCCGTTCATAGCGCGCGTCTAAACGTCCAACTGAACATGCCTGCCAAATTTGAACGCATTCGGTTAAGTGGATTTTTAGTTCTGGTGATGAATGAATCAGTCAGTCAGTCAGTGCCATTTCGCTTTTATAGATCACTATTATAATTGTGTAATTGTCTAAATAAATAACTATAGCTTCATAAAAATACATTTTTTTGAACTTCATGAAAATGAAGTTTTGTTATTGTTTTTAACTATAACTATAGCTTCATAAAAATACATTGTTTTTGTTTGTAATTGTAATTCCATTATCAGTATCTTGTAAATCGAATATTCACTGTACCACATATCTTGTTCACAACTACTTAATAAGAGAAATTGTTATTACGATTTTTGTTATTAATTCATTCATTGATTTCTCAATTCTATATTATTATGGGATTTGGGAATATCGTTAGAAATCCCAAGGATCTAGCCCACTTAGCTTCAATGGCTCAATTTATTCTAAATTTCCTGTCGGAACGTTTCAATACAAACAATCTTCACTTGATGAGTAATAGGATCAATATTTCGGATCGCAGATCTATAAGGTAACCTATTAGCATTCTTTGAACATGCATTATTGGAACGCAGCATTGACAACAGTGCAATGAGATGTATATAAATATTTTTCTTTTTGACCTTCCACTTCTTTTTCTTTCTTCTTCTTCTCTTTTCTTCTTCTTCTTCTCCTTCTTCTTCATCATCATCTTCTTACTCCTCTTCTTCTAGCCTTCTGTTTTGAAATTTGTCATTCATAACTCTATTTCATGTGAATGAAGTTAATAAACTCAAACTAAAGGTACGATTCCCAAGCGACTGCTCGAGCCGCGCGGCTCCAGCTGTCCGGCTCTAAATTCGCTGTTAGGTTGAGGCCGCACTGCCGGTGGGTAGAGCCTGGAGGGTGAAGGGTAGTTGGTAAATCTATAGAACATACACGCCATCCACAGTAATACATCGTATGAATGATATGTGTTCAGCCACCATCTTGAAATTCTTAAATATGGACAACCTAACCTCAAAAAACAGTATGACGTCATACCATTCATACGATGTATTACTGTGGATGGTGTGTATGTTCTATAGATTTACCAACTACCCTCCACCCTCCAGGCTCTACCCACCGGCAGTGCGGCCTCATCCTCAGAGTTGTCCAGCTGTAGCTGCGCCACTCTAGCCTTCAGAACTCTATTCATATAACTATATAATAGACGTTTACAATGTTAGTAGGGCCACTTATGTGTACTAAATCAATAAATAGTGAAATACACTCTTTTAAAGACATTTTCAATTTTTTTTACTATTTATTGATTTAGTGTACATTATTACCCCTGATAACAGAGTATCTTTAGTATAGATTCCAGATATCTTTAGTATAGTAAGATGAATAGAGTTGTGATGGATAGAGCAGAGCAGCCAGAGCTGGGCAGCTCTAGCAGCGAATTTAGAGCCGCGCAGCTCGAGCCGCGCGGCTTGAGCAGTCGCTTGGGAATCGTACCTCTGGGCTTATATTTTTCCAGTCTTGCAGTGGTGTAATCTTTGTTCATATTATGGCAATTATTTTACTTTAATTTTTTGTGAAATTGCAATGCAGAATTTGTAAACTTGATGTTCCAATCAGGTTGCAGCCTTGTAACAATTGGAGATAAAATAGTCCTATCTATCTATTTACCTTCTTCTACATCCTCTTCTTTTCTTCTTCGTTATCTTTCCCATCTTCCTCCTTTAATTTCCATACCTATTCAATTCCAAATAGAGCTAATATATTCGGCTCCCTATTATTTGCAGGAGCATTCACAAAGTTATTATGTAATTATTCCTATTGTTACCAACTCTCCCACTTCGAACACATGTAATTAGCATAATTAAATGGATAGAATGATACAATTAGACTGGTTAATTTTCAAGTGACGTTTCTGTGATTAAATCTCGGACAAGAACATTTTTCATCCACCTTATTGAGTAGGCTAATATCGTATTCTATCTTCAGTGATTGGACATACAATGTCCAAACTTTATCACTTCATCAGAATAAAAAGTCACTTTTTACACTACAAGGAAATTCAAAAAAGGTATTTGCAATTTCAAAGTACTGTATTATTTGAACGATAGCTGTAATATTATAACGATAACTTCGAATTTTTGACCCTAATATGCTTTTTTCTGTTCTTCTGTTCATACGAGTAAAATATTCTGTCTGTGAATCTCATTTCTAGAATCAAATCAAATCAAATCGTTTATTTATCCATTAACAATAATAACAGAAGTGAAAATTAAAAATCGAGCTACATTATAATAATACAAGTATGAATTTGAATAATACCGTAAGAATAAGGTTGGTCTCTGTAAGTTTAAGAAACCTGTGCGCAGAGGCCGATGCCCGGTTTTTCCAAGCACACTCAAATTTGAGGGACCCTCAAGTTTACTACATTTCCTATACTTATCATAGAAAATGTCAGCTGATCATCAAAATTTGAGGGTCCCTCAACTTTGAGTGTGCTTGGAAAAACCGGGCACGAGTGTTCTAAAAGTTTATATACAGTAAAATGAAGGATTAAAAAAGATAAAATGAACGGTTTCAGTGAAAAAATTAGAGAACTGCTAGAAAATCATAAAATCTGATAGAAACTTTCCAATCTGAATAGAAAATTAAAAAGAAACTGATAGAAAATTACAAACCAAAAGGAATTTACTAGGATTTCATTAGTCATTTTTGAGTGATACGAGAAAACAATGCTACCAATTCTATATAAATTATGAATAAATTTATTGGAAAATGATCTATTATATAGAATAATAATTTTGCAAAATAAAAATGTGTTTTGGAAATTGATCTGTTGGGACTAATTTTTTTTTTTTTTTTACTTGAAACTATAGAGACTGTATAATTAGTATAATTATTATACACAGTCTCTACACTTGAAACAATTGGCAATATCAATATTTCGGAAACACTGATTTATCGATAAAAATTGATTGTAAGTTCTCTCAAACTAACTTAAGTATGGTCTACAGTTCAAAGTTTGAAATCCTACAACCACCTTCACAACCACAGGGAAGCCTGCTTTCGATTCAAGGAAATGAACTCCGCTCTAAAAACCTTTGAACCATGAAATTTCCACAGATCCTGTAGGGATATTATCTCAAAGTTCATTCTCTCTTTCTCTCTCAATCGTTCTCCTCTGTACTTCCACACCCTTATCTACTTCAAGCTAGGAAGAAGAAAGGAACTCGCAATAGAGAGAAAGATAATCACAAAAGAGAGCAAAGTGAAATCACAAAGGACAATAATTATTGAAAATGTGCAGCGAAAATCACTTTAATTTTATTCGTTTAAGTTGAATCAGAGATAATCCAGCTATGTAGTTATAATCTATGGATGAATCCTTTATCTTAGGGCTACTTTATTACAGTTTTTTATTTTAAATGTTAATCACAGTACCCTTTTCAATTATTTTTATTCATGCATAACATGTTTCGACTATTAACAGTCATTTTCAAATGCATAATCGATGAATGAATTTTATTGTTGTTTCAGGACTTCATAACGTACTTTATCTAGAATATTCAATCTCTACAATATTAGAATCTTCAATCTTGATAGAAAGATTCTACGAAGAGAGTCATAATAGAGTTGATTTTCCAAGTACGTCAGCCTATTCTTTGAAATCAGATAGGTTCTGCATTCACTGTGCATTGTAACAGCTGATGCCGAAAAGTTAGGTAGTTTTCTCTCGAACAGCTGATACTTTCAATTATAAGAGTTGACATTCAGCTGTATGCCTAGATAATGTTTTTGAAATCAGAAAGAAGAATAGCTGTAAGTATAATACTGGCCTAAGTTACACGATAAAATTAAAACTAAGTCTAAATTCTATAAATGAATTCTTTAAATACTAACTTGATAGAATCTAACCAGCCTGAATACATAAATAAATATTATATTAGCACAAGATCGTCAATAGTAAATCAACGATTTTTTGTGTATGATACGCCATCCATAATTTTCTTGCTAGCAGCCATTTTCAGAATGAACAAGACAGAACTCACGAAACACTGTCAACCAATAAGAAAAGAGCAGGCGGGGCATGAAGGCGTGTCCAAGTCAAAACTGAAACACCACCCCACAACTGCAGTCATCCACTGGTTGAATTTGGAAACTTTTCGAACCGATGTTTTCGGTCATTTTGATCGTAGGTGTGTGTCCAATGGAAGGCGTGTCCAATGGAAGTCGAAGCGAGTCACCCTATTGTTACTGCCATCTGCTGGCTGAATTCGGAACTATTTCGAATGTTATTCAAGAAAGTTGGGTAGAGCAGTGAAAATGGCTGAAATCTTCAATTTGTTTGTTATTAAATTTCTGATTTTTTCTGTGAAAAACTTATTATTCCCTCCCTTATGTGCTTTCAAGCAAACTAATAGAATAGATCAATCAATAATTGAAATTTTGATATTTTAATGATAAAGTACGGTGCAATGTGACAGTTTTTCAATTTTCTATTCATTCCTATAGGATTTTGCTTATCACATATCCAATACATGAAAATACGAAACAATACGTTGGGATACATCAAAATAAGCAAATCTATGTATAGTCAATACTTTTTGCCACACCACATGCAACATTGGGATTGCTTATGAGAAAAATGTGAACATGCAAGGCAGCTAGAATCATG
The DNA here is from genome assembly GCA_017141385.1 of Sogatella furcifera. Taxonomy (NCBI): domain Eukaryota; kingdom Metazoa; phylum Arthropoda; class Insecta; order Hemiptera; family Delphacidae; genus Sogatella; species Sogatella furcifera. The sequence goes on along the minus strand of CM029555.1, from coordinate 3,697,228 downwards.
TTTGTCTTTGAATATTATAATATGCGTTCGTTTGGTAATGGGGGGGGGGCGAAATCTCGCACAGGGCGCCAAAAAACCACGTGAGGGCCCTGCATCTAGGCATAGCTAAATGACAACTAAAATTGACAACTTCAGCTGTTGAAGGGTAAAAGAGAAAACGAACCGCCTATCTTTTGGTGTACTTTATCCAAATCACTGTAATGAAATCCTATTATTATCTTAAAAATAACAGTCAACAATGGAGGATGAAAAACTCCAATTGACATCAGGTGTTAAGGCGCAAAAGGAGCAGAAGCAGACGAAACCGCCTAAATTTCTGGCGTCAACTCTTGTATAGAGTCTGTCCAAGCAAAGAAGACCCTCTGGCAAGATGAGAAAAATGACTCCAGCTCGGTCATTATTGATTCAAAAATGATTGATCTGATCTCAACTGTAGGAAAAATTCTGATCAACAATTTGAGACCAAATCAATAAATTTTTAACCAATATTGATTGAGCTGGAGTCATTTTATTATCATGCCAGAGGGTCTTCTATGCTTGGACAGACTATATAATTCCTTTCAAAAGTTGGAAAAAGTTATTTTTGATCTGGGGAGTATACGAGTGGTATTCGAGCAGTTTTCACAATTCAAACTGAGGTTGATCCTCATCATTATATAATGCAAATGCTTATCTGCATTAACAATGCAGATTCAATCAATATGTACGCAGATTATGTAAAATTATGCAAGAAATCTGCTCACCCTTTTCGCGTTAGAAGATTTTTATAGAATCATCTTTGAAAGTTAGGAAAGATAATCACTGTTACTTTAAAACGATAACGTTGGATATTACATTGCTGATAACAGAGTGGAAAAACTTTGTAGGCTATTCAAAAGGTTTTTGGCTCAAGTTATATAAGCAATAACTTTGGGAATACCTGATTACTTAAATAGACTTTAGGAGCTGGATCGGAATAGTGAGAAAAATATGAAGAAAATAGTGAGGAAATTTACTCGACAAATTTTACAATAGTTTTGAACGTTTCAAAGATTGTGAAAATACGTTGGAGAACCAACTTTGAAAACAAGTGTAAGATAACAAAAAAGCCAGAAGATCAAAGGAGTTATTGGTGTTCTTGGTGGCCTTCATGAGTGATTGGAAATTCTCATAGCAAAAAACCAAAGAGGATGCAAAAAGGTATGAGAATTTCATGGTCTGAAATTTTCTCGACAAATACAATATTTTTGACCGTTTCCAAGATTGTGGAAATACGTTTGAGGGTTAAAAAATTCAGTAATGTCTTGTACTCATAGAAAGTAGAAGTATCATGAGACTAATTTAAAGTATTGAAGACAAGATGTTAACTCAAAGTATAATATTGATCAATACGTTATTTCGGGTTCGTATTTTTAACTCTCATCCAAAAGTCACAACATAGATTCCTATGTCAATCTTGAAAACACTGAAATTCTATATCTGTATCTTATATTTCTGACTTTTATTTCAAGAATATAAGTTTCGAAAAAAATCTACCAATAGAAGAAAATCTGTAACTAAACACACTCCTAATTTAAAACGAATCAAGTTGTACTACTACTTTATCAAATAATCTTGGATAAACAATAAATCTGTTTTTTATTTTGAATAATTGCCCTTTTTAAATAATTTTTTCAATGCATTCAATGATAATTATTAAAAATAAAAAACAGTGATAAAAGAAGCCCTGAGATTGAGAAAACAATAAATCTCTTTAGAGAGAATCTCAATCATACTAAATAGAGATTTTAATTGGTGAAGGCATTCGTCTATATGATTCTCTACTTTCACAATATCAATACAACTTACGCAACCTCCATTTTATAACAATGATTCCAACCTATTTATTGGAAATCAAATTTCAAATACAAATTCATTCATTTTGTAATTTATTTCGAGGAGTAACCTCGAACAAACCCAAATTATGAAACAATTATTGCAAAATTTCATTCCCTTCGCAATTATTTACACGAACTCGTATTCCACAATGATATTAATCGTTGATTGAGTTTGAGTAGCTCAACTTTCGGAAGTAACAATTGAATAAACAAGTCGACCGCAGTCAATTCATCCGTTAACTTTAACCGGATATTACAGAATGATACAACGTAACTGTAAGTTGCTAAGTCCTGTTTCAATATTTAATCCTTGTTAATCTCCATGGTCTGATAATCGAATCATTGATCAATCAAAAGTTTTTCTCTTTGTTCAATGTTCGGCTTTTAGAGAAGGCTTAATATTATCATTCAATCATTCTGTATTAATATCATTCCATACTTATATTGTATTCAATCTTGTATTTTAATTTTTTGTATTCTTATCATACAAAATCTTTTTGTTCTCCTAACATTCTATCTCTTTGTATTCTTATCATTCAATATTTTTGTATTAATATCATTCAATCACTTTGTATTCTTATCATTCAATGTTTCGTATTATTATCATCTAATCTCTTATTATTATTATCATTCAATATTTTCGTATTCTTATCGTCAAATATTCTTGTATTCGTATCATACAATCTTTTGTTTCCTATCATTCAATATTTTTGTATTTCATACACTTTATAAAACCTTTTCAATCGACAATTCTACAATACTTCAACTTGAATCTGTATTCCAATGAATTGGAATTCCGCGTTCTTTACGTCATTGGAAAGAGAATTAAATCGTCTAAGTATCGTATAATTAAGTATTGAAATAAACTAAAAATCTGAAAAGTAAAATGGCACGCTCCTGAAGAATTTGATCCTCTTTCCAGTGACATAAAGAACGTGGAATTGTGTTCATCAATAACGTTGCTATCTGCTCCAAGAGATTGATAAAAATTCCATTGTTCTTATGAGACATAATTCTGCCGTTCGGCAGTTATCCGTCCACTACCACCCACTCTTTCTTGATACAATTCGAATTCACGCTGATTCTGATACAAATCCATCTCCATTTCTAGATTGGACTGGGTGAATAACTATAAAACTGACCATGTCGGGGCCAGAAATTGCACATAGGTTGAAGTGGTCAATCAGCTGATTGAGACTTGTGATTGATTGAGTCCTTGTTGGGTTGTTTTCAGGGCGGTGGCCTCTTCTCTCATTGGTCAATTTCTGTGTTTCATCATTTAATGTACGTAATTCAAACATGTTCTCGATTCCTTCTTTTATAATTTTAAAATGAATATCTCTGATTGAAAATTGACAATAACTTTGAAATGGGTTGACATATCAACGTGCGGTTTCAGGCATCCGATTTCTCTCAAAAATCTGCATGAAATGATGTTGGATTAATTTGAAAAAAATTAAGTTGGATACAATATGGCGAATTTAATGTTAAATTCTATTCAAACGTTCAATTTCAGTACGATGCCAAATGTCACCAACCGTAATATTACTTATGTTTGAAAAAAATATTAAGCTGTTCCCAAACTTTTCACCCACTTTGTATATAATTTGAAAGTTTGATACAGAAGTAACTTTATGAACTATGATAAACCCAAATTATTGTAAATTCCGCGTTTTATCAGTCACTATAACAACTCTTGTATAATTATGTTGGAATAAAAACACACAGATATTGTAGATTTTCTACACTTTGGTACACGACCATGGTTTCGTGGCCACAGGTCACATTTTCAAACTTTCTGTGTTTTTTTAATTGATCATGGAACGTTTCTACACTATCGACTACAACCAGTTGAATTTTTATTGTAGGAGTATATAATATAACATTTTATGTAATGTTATATAATATAACATATTATGTAATGATCTTATTTACATTGTGACTTTCCGCGTTTTATTATCTGTTATTGTAGATAACATTATTAAATTATTCTTAAAATAATAAAAATGTCATAAATTTAATTATATATAAATATAGATTCAACTCACCCCCTCCATTCTTGTAGCAGAGGTAGGGAAACCTCCAAACATTGGCCAGATCCACAGCAAACCCAATAACCGATAGCAGAAAATCCACCTTCCCCGACCAAGTCTCTCGCTGTATCTCTCCACTACCTCCTCCTGCTCCTCCTCCTCCTCTCTCTCCACACCTCTCTCTCCCTCCTCTTCCTCCTCCTCCTCGCCTGCTCTCAGCGCCTGTCTCGCCTCCTTCTCCTCCTCCTCCTCATCCTGGGCCAGCTGCACTTTCCTGGTCATCCTCCTCCTCCTCCGCCTACGCCTCCTCCGGCTACTTCCAGGGTCTCCTCACCAGCCCCGTAAAGGACTAGCCCCGGGTTGGCCAGTACCTGTCGAGAAAAATGGATTTGTAAATTTTAAACAATTTAAAGAAAATTGAATAAAAGATAAATTGTCTTCATTGGGTGGGGGATTATTTGGAGGTTGGATTTAGAAAAAATCAAGAATAAGAAGAATATAATGGACTATTCCTTGAAGTGAATTCTGAATATTGAAACCTTTTTAAATATTTATCCAGTTTATTTTTGGACCCTAGAACTACGCTTCCATCAACATTCAGAATTGTTGAAGTGAAAAATTGTAATATCAAGTTTCGTTATTTATGGAAATTAAACATTGTTTTGCACTGTGGTATAAATTGATAGATGAACAGTTCTGGGCACTAGCTTGTTGCTACTTATACCTATTACCTATGCATAAAGTATAGTTTAATTGATGATAATTAAATTATTATGGCTATAACTATGATAGAGGATGAGATATAAGATAGGAGAAAATCTGGTGTTGTCATATTCTGAACCCGTGAAGGATACTATAAAGGATACATGAATAACGAATTAAGAGCAGATTGCGCAAGCTATAGTTGTAAATACCAAATATTGGAAGATTGTACCTTGTTGGAACAAGGCTGAGAATCGAAATCAAAGGAGGCCTGTATGAAAGATTAGGGTATAATTGGAATACGTATACGGAAGACCAGACTCTAATACATTTGAAATAAAATAAACATTATAATACACAAGGTAAGATGGGCTACATAAAGTATTCGTAAGCTGAAACTATGCAATGTAACACATTTCAGGAAATTACTGTATCAATGAAACAATGTGAATGGATGAATAGTAATGAATGTTATAAATAATAATCAATAGCCTTTTCATTCAATAATATTGAATAGATGATTTTCTATATACTAACTGTGAAGGTGCGTTACTTAATCACCTTTTCGTTCAAAGCAATTATTTGTTTTTAATATAATTATTTATTTTATTCTTAAATAAATAGAACTATTAATTACATTCAATTCATTGTAGATGTAGACTTGATAGTGAGTGTGACTTTTATTTTTTAACTCGGAAAACGGGATTGTTTTATGTTGAACTAATTAGTCGAAGCCCTCATTATCGAAAAGCTTTAAAATATTTGAAGAAAACATGAGCTCATATGTATCTCAAGGACAAAGAAGAAGAATTATCAAATCAGTTGTAAAAAGAAGAGTGGAAAATCTCTATAAAAGCGAAATGGCACTGATTCATTAATTCATATTACACGTTCTGAGTTAAACTAGATTGAAAATCGATAAATACAGGTCTTTTAAAGTAATAATTGGTTTGGAAGCTGGATCATCGATAGGCAACTATAATATGCAAATGAATCAATTATTCTTCCAAGATATAAGGTCTGATATAGTAATAGCATTCTAATTTTCATTAAATACTATGATCATGATTCGTTCTCCCATATTACAGTGATGGAGCTCAGATACGTCACTACAACACCTCTATAATAGCATTTAGTAACTATTTTAGGGAGGCAATTCTTGGTAGATATTTTCCTCATTGTATTACAATGAATATGCATTGGAATATATAAAATTGGAATATATTATATAAGATAATATGATAATATGAATTATTTTTCATTCATTTCAATTTTATTGCACACTCAATTCTAAGGAAGAATATTATAATTATATTATGCTACATTCCTTCCCTCATGGAACATGATACAATTTGATTCTCCCATGCAAGAAATAATAACATTTTCTGTTATTTATCATGATCTCATCTTAATGCTTTTGTGATAATGGTATTGTATGATTCATTCCTCCTTTTTCATTTCCTATTTTTTTTTCAATTTTATAAATAAATTCTCTACGAACCGATTCTTTATGGATTATCAATTGATGATAAGTTTGAGAGAATCAAACACAAATAAATATCAATGAATCATCAGAAAACAGAATCAACGTTCTCATGTTGTCAACTCTTCGCTGTTCAAATTTGACGAAAATTCTCTTGATACCGTTGAACAAGAAACTAATAACAACAATTAAAATCTTCACGATAAATCTTGAAATCCAATAAGCAGCTTATGAGGAATAAATAACTCAGTATGAGCCCAAAAAGTGAATAATTACTTGTTAAAGTAATTAACTTGGTATTTTAATACATAGAAACCTATCAAACAACTATTTGAGTACTTTCTGCCGTGTTTATCCAAATACACTCAAAGTTGCGGGACCCTCAAATTTTTATGAACAATTGACATTTTCTATGCTAAGTACCGTATAGAAAATGTTAATTTTCTATGCTAAGTATAGAAAATGTTAGCTGGTCAATGTAGATTTGAGGGTCCCTCAAATTTGAGTGTGCTTGAAAAACCGGGCATAGTTGCAAGAATATGAAAATAGATATAATCATAGTAATAGTGGATACGAGCTGGTATGGATGTCCAGTAATTTTTAGGCAGAAATTTTCCTCAATCAATCAGCTGTTCTTTATGTTTTGATCAGACCTAAATTCTTTTGATTGGATAGACCTAACTTTTTGAAAACTCATACCTGGATATAGATAAGAAATCAATGAACTACCTCAACTAGAATCACTTCTAGAAAGTAAAATTCACCAAAAATATTTTGCGAAGAAACTAATCACGAAATAAAACCGTCTATAAACACAAAAATATCAAAACGCAGAAAACTACACCGCCACACCGGCACTTATCTCGCGAGCTTGGCAGCCTCCAAACGATACTACTGGCCAACTGACCGCTTTAGAACAAGAGAATGGAGCACGGAGAAGAGGGAAAGGGAGTGAGAGAAAATTGAGAAAGAAGGAGAGAGAGTGAAAAAAGAGTACGAGGAAGAGGGAGAGAAAGAAAAAATAGAAAAAGAAGAAGCGAAAGTAGAGGGAGGAAGGAAGCCCACGTCCGATTTTGCATTTTGCACACACAACTTTAGTCTGTCCAAGCAAAGAAGACATTCGGGCAAGATGGAGAAATGACTCCAGCTCGGTCAAAATTTCTTAAAAATTCATAAATTGGGTCTCAAATTGTAGATCAGAATATATCTTACAATTCAAGACCAAATTAATAATTCTTGAGCCAATATTGACCGAGCTGTATTCATTTTCCCATCTTGTCAGAATGTCTTCCTTGTTTGCACACACAACTGCTCAGGCCATTTCCAATTTCAACTCGCCGCTAATGGAAACATTACGCAATAACAACTTTGCTATTTATACAATCATGTATTTATATATGTATGAAAGCTTCAAAATGTTGCACTCTGTTCCATTTATATTATATTTTCATGTTTCAATAACTAGTTATATTCAGTCATTCAGTGTTATATTTAATACCGTATAGTTATACCGTATATTTAATAGTAGTTCTATTCCATTCTCACTGGTAATATTTATGTTTAAACTATTTCTTATTGGTTGAGGTAGTCTCGAAATTTCAACACAGAACATACGACCTGGATAAGAAACAAATGGATTTGTGTTGTTGCTTGTATAGTATAGTCTTGTATATATATATATATATTCATAGCAAAGAAGATATTCCTTCGAAATTACCAATTCAAGTGAGAGTGTAATCGTGCTTACACATTTATGTATTATTTAATGTATCGAAACTCATCTTTATGATAAAATCTTGTGATAAATATTCAATATCAGAGAATCAATATATGTTATCTTATAGGGAGAAATTTGAAAACATGAGGCTCGATGCATAGTATAGTCTGTCCAAGCAAAGAAGAGCCTCTGGCAAGATGAGAAAATGACTCTAGCTCGGTCAATATTGGTTCAAAAATCATTGATTCGGTCTCAATCGTAGGAAACATTCTGATCTTCAATTTTAAACCAAATAAATATTTTTTGAACCAATATTGGCCGAGCTGGAGTCATTTTCTCATCTTGCCAGAGGCTCTTCTTTGCTTGGACAGACTAGACAGTACAATGTGAAAGCACACATGTATTGCACACAACTATGCGTATGCATGCACTGCAGTGACTATAAAAGGTAATAAATAATTAGATAGTTAATAGCCATGCATTAATTGCAATAGTATGGTTCTCTCTCACACTGAAGTTTCGACAAAATATCGTGTATGCTTATTCTGAAATGGAAAATAATCATACCAAATCAAGTTATCAAGTTATAATCATCAAGTTACCAAGTTAATCAAGTTATAATCATCCTCTGTCAATGACGAGTTAGTTTGAGGGAGAATTGCATGAACTTGATTATCATTTACATGTAAATGTAAGATCTAAGGTTAAGTGTAATGGAGGACCTGCGAGTCCTAACTTCGCCTGTGATGAAAGACAAAAATAAAGAAATTAATTAATAAGGTGTGAAAGATTTCTCACTGGATAACAAGGATGCATTTTACAAAACAATGTTGCATTTACAACTTTTTCAAACATTTCACAGAAACCGATAGTTTGGTAGAGCACATACAACAACACAAAAATCAATTGAAAATGTGTAACAAAAATCTAGAAGAAATCGAAAACTAGAATAAAAATGCGTTCAGTGAGAACTCAGCCCAGATTTGTTCCACACGCGGTTTTCTGAACAGAACAACGCGGCCTTGACTGACATAGCGACACTACAGACTGGACGAGCATAGAAGACATTCTGGCCTGATGGAAAAACTACTCCAGCTCGGTCAATATTGGTTCAAAAATAAAAAATATGGTTTCAAATTGTAGAACAAAATGTTTTCCATAATTTAAGACCAAATTAACGATTTTCGAACCATTATTGACCAAGATGCAGTCATTTTTCCATCTTGCCAGAATGTCTTCTTTGCTCGACCAGACTATAACAGCTGCACTCTCGACATTCGCTCAAAATTTATTCGAATGCATTGAGAACACAGAGAACCACTCTATGCAAATTATGGAGCTTGAAAATAATTATTATTCATCCCGTGCTATCAAACATTCATCACGCACTAGAATGACTCATTTGCAATTACTTCAATATTTATAATGGTGATAGCGCTTTTAGAATAACAAGCTACTCAGAAAGTTATTCACAATGAATAGACTTGTAATGAAGCAGCAATAGTAGCTATTAGAATACTCTTTTAGTACAGTAGGCTTCAAAGTGTTGGTTGAAAGCTATGGGAGCTTTAGTATAGTTTGTACAAGCAAAGAAGACCCTCTGGCAAGATGGAAAAATGACTCCAGCTTTGTCAATATCTGTTCAAGATTCATAAATGTGATCTCAATAGTAGATCAAATTGTTTCCTACAATTTGAGATCGAATTGATAGTTTTCGAACCAATATTGACCGAGCTTGAGTAATTCTCCCATCTTGCCAGAGGGTCTTCTTTGCTTGAAGACTATAGCTACAGTATAGAGGTGGCTTATTTTACTGAAGGTTGATTTCTATTACTACAAGTTGCTTGCACGTCGGACACAACATGCAATAGAAAGAGGTGATTGTATGAAGAAACACAAATCTCTATACAACTCCGTGTTTGAGCTTTATTTATTCATTAATTACATTTTTATTATTATTCATCATTATATTATCTATTGATTTATTCACTTCATCGATCATTTTTCAATCACCTAGATCTAGTTTTGAATTACAACAGGACATTTTTTATATTTTTCTAGTAATAGTGTAATAGTACGAATTTCACAGGCCAAGTGTTAATGGAAAGGATATACTTATCCTTTCCCAAGAATGGACATTTTTATGTCCAAACTTCGCCTTTTCATTTAGATATTTTAATGCACAACAAGTAAGATTGCAAGCGAGTAGCTTATTGTTTGGATAATTATTCTATGATTTTGCATTCATATGTAACCTTGTAACCTATCTCGTTGAATAGATTATAGAATAACCTGTAAAAATTGTGGTGTAAAATATCGAAATTAGTGTGTAACTTGTAAAAATAATAGAATAATTTGTTCTAATAATAACTCTTGTAATCTAGAAACTAAGCATAAATATTTTTTGCACAACAATGAATTTGAACGAACAATGAATTTCATTACCTTATAAGCTTATATATTTTTAAAATGTGGGATTCGATGAAAAATTATCTACGATAGGTCTATGATGCATTTATTCTAATATTTCAAGTGTATTGAGTTTTCTCCATTATTAAAATTGAAAGCCTCTAGTTTTTAGTTTAGCCCAGCCAATGTCTAGTTTTCAGTGGATCATATAAGTGTCGATTTTATCAATAAAAATTGGTGGATTTTTATGCAAGTCGATCGACCGCGGAATTTTTGAATCCTTCATAATATTATTTAATTGTTCAATTTGACACATTGTACTATCGCAAAATGAATGAATACGTGTAAACACAGCTTCACAATGATCAAATATTGCGAGCACAAGATATCAGATTTCTATTGAAAATATAAAAATAATTGACAATTTCACTGAATAGCCTACCACATGAAATAATAATATTATGGTTTTAAAGAAACCATTGCTCACTTACGTACAGGAAGAGAAGTTTTTTGATGATCAATTATTGGAATTCTACTAAAAAACGGAACCCAAAACCACAAGATATACGATTTCAATCTTCAAAAAAATTCACAAGAATCTCCAATCTTTCTAAGTAGCCTACTTACTGATCACACAATAATGTTACATGTTGTATCAAAGATCTAATTGCTCATTTATGTATTGAGAGAGTTTTTCACTAATCAATTACTGCAAAAATCTATACAATAAAAGAACACAAAACGCAATTCTTAATACAAAACCAAGCCAGTATAAACTCAGACTACCTTCAAGGCCATATGTATAGTCTGTCCAAGCAAAGAAGACCCTCTGACAAGATGGGAAAATGACTCGAGCTCAATCAATATTGATTCAAAAATTATCACCTCGATCTCAAAATTGTGTAAAACAATTTTTGATCCACAATTAAGACCACATTTATAATTCTCGAACAAATATTGATCAAGCTGGAGTCATTTTCCCATCCTGCCGGAGGGTCTTCTTTGCTTGGACAGACTGTAGTAGCAAGGTTTAATCGGATTGATTTGGCTCTAGGGCGCAATTGCAATGGGGGTCCATATTTATGGATAGCCACCGATCATAGCCTACCTTCCATATGGATGGCGCTCGGATCCATATGGAAGCCAAAGCAGCAGCATCACTTGACCGGTGGCAATTGAGGCGCACTTAGACCTCGCGTGAGCTTAGAAGACACTTTACACGATACACTTCACATTAAACGGCGTGTCTTCTCAGCTTGCGCGTCCCTCGTAGTTTGCGCAAGCTAAGAAGACCCTTTAAACAATACACTTTACAATAAAACGGCGTGTCTTCTCAGATTGCGGCATGCCCTGTAGTTTGCGGAAGCGAGAAGACACTTGACACAATGTAAAGTGTATTGTGACGGCGTGTCTTCTCAGATTGTGGCGTGCCCTGTAGTTTGCGGAAGCCGAGAAGACACTTGACACAATGTAGAGTGCTTTACGATGGTGTGTCTTCTCATTTCCCGCAAGTTATAAGTGCTGCGCTCTGGGCGTAAATCAGTGCAAATAGGGCCAGTGCACTCTAAACTTAAACCAGGTGGATCAACTTCAATGTATCCGACCTGGAAGTGGAAGTCTATGTAGTATGTATAGTCTGTCCAAGCAAAGAAGACCCTCTGGCAAGATGAGAAAATGACTCCAGCTCGGTTAATAGTGGTTCAAAAATTATTGATTTGGTATCAAATTGTAGATCAGAATGTTTCCCACAATTGAGACTAGATCAATAATTTTTGAACCAATATTGACCGAGCTGGAGTCATTTTCTCATCTTGCCAGAGGGTCTTCTTTGCTTTGACAGACTATGCACGTTGAGTGCATTACATGTACAGTTATGGGGACAAGATATTAGTATTGGTGATTGAGTTTCGTTTGAAAGATCATTCATTATCCTTGGTATTGATCATTATCCTTGGTATTGATCCTTATCCTTGTTATGAATACTTATCCTTATCATTATCATTGAAATTTCCATGTATAATTACTCAATAAAGATGATGATTATAATTATAAAAATATTTATACCAATGAATATGACTTGAGTTGAAGAGAAGACTCTTATTCTTCAACTTCCTCTACAGCGTTTTTGTTAGGTTGAAAGTGGAAAACATAACCATCTATCAAACTATTCGTGGAATTGAGTGAAAGAATGATCGAAGTTTAAGGAACATTTGGTGCAGTTGATGAAAATAATGATAGCCATAATCATTTATCTGATAATTGGCTATTCAATTGAGAGTACATCAGGATTTCTCCCAATACGGTTCTTGCAATTCATACAAACAGTCCAAAAGTAAGTTACAGGATGAGAAGACAATTCTCACTACAAATACTTAGCCTAATCGTTGATTTTCACTCACAAAACGAAAGTTGAACAATATATTTTGAATTTTTATCCTTGATACTTATCACATGATAGAGATGGGTACACGAAAATTGAAAGGAATGAGAGTTTAGTAATTGTATATTATTGTGTCAGAGTTGAAAAGTTAGAGTATTTCTTGATAATTATTCTATAATGAATACTGTTTTGATCAGTAATATAATAATTACATCCCGAGTATAAACAGATGTGAGATGGTGAAATAACTGTTTGATAATTTGGATAATGAACATCCAACTAGAGAAATGAATAGGATATGCAATGTGCATTTCAAAGAAGCCCAAATCGAATAATCCCCTTACTATACTGATAGAGTTTTCAATAAATTTGAATCCCAGTACCCTTTTTCAATAATTTTTATTTCAACATAACATGTTTCGACTTTTGATGATAATTTTAGACGAAACATGTTTTTTTAGAATGTAAATTATTGAAAAAGGGTAGGCTACTGAGATTCACATTTATTGAAAACTCGGATGAGTAGGTAGCCCTAAGAAATAGAAAATACACTGATAAAGTTTCCCCTCACTTCGATGGTGCCTCAAATGAAGCAGAAATGAAGCTTCAAAAAAGCTGGTAAAGCTTGCTTCAACTACTCCCACTACAACCTTACGTTTATTTCTAAAAATAAATAGTTGTCAATGAAATGAAAAATTTAACGCGTGCTCAAAATAATCACCCGTTGATAAACATGAAAAAAATTGAACACGCGTCCGAAATTTGCTGAATGAATCGTATTGAGCACGGTCAAGTGGCGCCACTCGTATTCGAAATGTCAGCCCTATAGCTTAGCACAGGAAAGTGGCGCCACACAAAGCAATGGTGTCACCTGGTGGCGACACATGTCAACGGCACGCGTTTCTTTGTCGCTATTGGACGTTTGACGGCACTGGCCCACCTCGCTGGGGTCATTCATTTTGATTTCTATGGACTGATGGCTAGCCTCGGAGTATATTGATAGACCTTCATATAATATAGAGATGGATTTACCTTTACATAGAAATCATATTGACAATACATATTTCAGTTACGATCATATTTCTATGAAGATAGACCTTGACATACAGTGGTGGATACCACTGATGACTAACAAATAAAAAAAAGTAATAAAGTAATAAGTAATTTTTTATTACTAAAAATGAGGAACGTTCTAGTATTATCATTTACTTAGCTTTAATATCATTATTTGTTCATTTTTCATTTTGATTTTTTTAAACTAATAGCTAGCTAGCAAGCTATTAATACTATTAACATCCTTACATTGTAAAGACTGCATCAACATTCAACACTATACATGATCCAATAGAGACACTCGGATTGTGTGAGCCTCTCAAGCGCGAAGGCCAAACATTGCAACAAATTAGTTACGAACAATTATGATCTTTGTTTGAACTTCATTTCGACGGGGAAAAACACGGCAAAAAATGGACACTTATCGCGCATTGAATCTGTGGTCATCCATCCATCAACAGGCTGACACACACGCACGCACGCACAGGGGCTCGAGCGCGTGCAGCGTCGGCAAACCAATAGAACAGGACACAGAAAAGAAGAAAAATAACAACAACAAAAAATGGTGAAAAATTAGGCCTAATTATTCAACGTCCGGTACGAATGCCCCACGATTAACTGGGACGAGTCCAGTTGATGGATGGAGAGGGAAAGAGAGGAAGAAGGAGAGAGAGAGAGAGAGAGAGAGAGAGAGAGAGAGAGAGTTAGAAGAGTAGAAGAGAGAGAAAGAGGAGAGAGAAAGATAAGAAAAGAGTAGTGAAGAGGAGAGAAAGAGAGAGAGAAGAGAATGAGAGAAGAGGATGTGAGGGAGATAGAGGAAAGAATGAGAAGATAGAGAAAGAATGAGAGGAGAGAATAAAAGAATGAGAATGAGAGAAAGAGAGGAAGAGAGAGAGAGAGAGAGAGTTAGAGATGAGAAAGGGAGATAGAGAAAAGAATGAGAGGTAGAAAAACAGAAAGACTACAATGAGAGAATAAGAGTGAGTTAGAGAGAGAGAAAGTTAGAGAGAGTTAGAAAAAGTTAGAAATAGTATGTGAGAGAGGGGGGTAGAGAGAAAGAATGAGAGGGAGAGAAAAAATAATGAGAATGAGAGAAAGAGAGTGATTGTGAGAGTCAGAGAGGAAGAGAGAGGGAGATAGAGAAAAGAATGAGAGGTAGAAAAACAGAAAGACTACAATGAGAGAATGAGAGTGAGTGAGAGAGAGACAGAGTGTGTGAGTGAGAGAAATGAGTAAGCGATAGACAGAGGATGTGAGTGATAGATTGAAGGGATAAAGAATAGGAGAGAGCTTGAGGTAGAAGAGAATAAATTTGGATGATTGAAGGAAACAGAATGAATGACAGTGGCAGAGAAAATGGAAGAGAGAAACAGAGAAAGAGGAAGATAGAAAAAAATAGAATAGGCTACAATACAGTTTTTTAATTTGCAAGCTGCGAGGGCGAAGTTGGGACGCAGTCGGCCTTCTCTAACACTTGGCTCTGCACTCGAGAGATTGGTCAATGGGTTTTGAAGATTTCAACAAAAATGAGGAGTCAGCTACCTAATTTACACCAGCCCTCCCAGATAATTGGAGAGAAACAGATGAAAGACAGTGCAAGAGAGAAGGAGAATAATAAAAACAATTTTATTGAAAGCGATAGAAGAAAGCGAGAGACTAATAAAATAATTGAGAATAAATAGAATCAAAGAGGATCCTAGGAATTCTAGATAGGATTCTAGAGGATTCTTGGAGTTCTATTATTATATGATAGAATCCAACGCGTCTAATTCTTATCCAAGTTTTGAAAATCTGCCTACATATGAAAATTTTTGTATATACCATTACATTGTAAGGATAGAACTATAATAGTCCAATTGTATAAAATTGAATATTAAATTCATACTGATTTTACCCACATGTTAATAATAATTCAACTAGGACTACATTTCTTGTGCTCTCAAATATCTTTGAAAGTTCAAAGCACTGGCTGCTCGAACCCACGAAACAAGTGAAGTGCCCTTATCTTTTACTGTACAGCACTTCACCTGTTCCGTGGGCACGGCCGTCAGTGCTTAAAAGAAAGCAGCCAAACACAAAAAACACTACCGTTGGATAAAAATAAGGTTGATTTTGTTAATATACTGGGAAAGGCATATTCTTCATATTTATTCCGAAGAAGCACATACTAGTGCACACTTTTTATAAACACTTGACCATATAACATGACAAGAGGAGGAAGAAAGAGGAGAGATTGAGAGATGGAGATAGAATTTGAAAGAGAGAGAGAGAGAGAGAAAACTTTTGAGGGAGTGGAAGTGAGAGAGACTAAAAGTGAGAATTAGTGATTTGAGGACCTGCTAGTTAAAACAATACCTGAAAACTCGCACGTCAAAACTGATCTGCCGCCATCAAGCTTGTCTCTCACTCTTTTTTACGGAAATTGAACGTTTTTTCTCTCCAACATACACTGCTGCATGTAGGTGGAGTGAGGCCGGAAATTATTCTATGCAATGCAGACAGCCGAATACCCTCCGAGTCCAAGTCAGCTGATGACTGGCTCATTTTTGAGAGAGAGAAAGACAGGAAAAAAGATAAAGAGAGTGATTGAGAGAAGATGAGAGAAGAAAGAGAGTGAAGGAGAGTGATTGGAGTTCGGTCCCCCTCATCAGATGGGTGCAGAGGGGGAGATCACAAGATTTTTGAAGCAATTTCACGCATTCATGCACCCTTACCATTACCCAATTTGGAAATTCAGTAGTTGTTCCAAGTCTGGATTTCAAGAGAAAATTATAGGGAAAAATAAAGGGAAGTCGATCTTTATTCCAGCAAGAGTTTTGATTAGATTACGAAATTGTACGCAACATCAATCTATATTCTAAAAATTAATATTAATAATTTTTTTGACAATTTTTAGGAGTTTTAATCAATTTCAGATATAGCAAAAAGGTTGACTTATCTTCATCTAATTGATAAGGTTGACTTATCTTCATTCATTGATCTCTCATTCATTGATCATTAACTCTATTCAATTCGTAGAAGCACTAAGCAGTACTGTTACAACTCTAGCAACACATCGGAAGAACCCATCTTACTGTATCCAAGAATCCATGTACAAAAATAACACATCTGTATAGTATTTTAATAAAAAATATTTCTCTCTACGACTGTTGTTAGAAGCTGTTTAAATCACATCAATTTTGTCAGTTCAGACGCCTCTAAAGACTGACTTGATTCAAGACCTCGTATAGTAGGAGTATATATAGATAAGAGTTCTTTGACGAAAATCTCCAACAATGTAATAAAAGTTCTAAAATATATTTAGTGATTAGTCTATCAATTAATGTAATGTTATTCATAGCCCGTCTACTAGAATACTGGTATAATATCATGTAATGTATTCTAGTATCCTTGATTCATAGCCTACAGTCTCTGTGGTTGGCATTCCCTTCGATCAAATCTTGATTCACTGGCGGCTCGTACCCATGAAACAGGTGAAGTGCCCGTATCCTCTACTATACAGCACTTCACCTGTTTCGTGGGCACGAACCGCCAGTGTCTCAATTGTAACAACTGATCAATATTCCTATATATTGATCTATTCTTAGAGCTCTAGAATTCCTAGAGTTCGAGAGTTCCTAGGATTCTCTTTGATACAACTGAACAACTTGTAACTCATCAAATATTTTACAGTTCAATAGATTGACGAAATTGTTGATTTGTAACGTATGTAACCAGGCGGAAATTCATATTTCATTCTTTCAAACTTATCAATAGAAAACATGTTCAAATTTTCATAATAGGCCTACTTAGAAAAAAATCTTCGACTGTTTAATACAGAGTTAGCGAGTAAAGGAAGATTTTTAATTCTTCAATAACATTGATAATTCAATAGTTTATTGGCTTTGGATATAATCGGAAAATGTAGCAACTTGACCCTACTGTTCAATGAGTTGGAAGATTATTACATGAATATGACATTTGCGAAATATCCTTCATTTCAAGGGTAGAGTACCGTAGGTAGATTAGCGTGAACTTTTGAAAAAAATATTTTTTTCAAAATCAAAGTATTGAAAGGTTCAAAAGTTCCAAATTAAAATTACAAACTGTTCAAATCTTCAAAAAACAATAAAAAAATGTATATTACAAAAACTTCTGTTTACATTTTTCAATTAAATTAGAATAAGTTTCAAGTAAGCAGTGCTTGGCGACACTGTATCTTATCTAGCTTATCTTATCTCTCAACAATTTTGTAATGATAAAATCAGTAGAATTTCTGAGAAATACAAATTTATATATTCAAATATTCATTTCTCCCCTGTGCCCCCCCCCAGTTTTGTTATAAGTTGCAGTAGATAGGAGTGTTCGGTGACACTCTAGACTATAATATCATCTTATCTAACTTATTTTAGCTTGTTTCTCAGAAATTTTTCAATAATTAAATAAAATAATTTTAAGTTACGTTAAGTAAAACATCAATTCATCCAGATTATTTCTCACCTGTTTCCCCTATTTTTGTTACAGGTTGCAGTAGATAGGAGAGTTTGGCGACACTCTTTATAATCATATTCAACTTATCTTACATTATTTCTCAACAACTTTTTAATAATTAAATCAGTTGAAGTTCCGTTAAATAAAACATTAATTATCCAATCAATTCCTCACCTGTTCCTCCTAGTTTTGCTGTGAGTTGCAGTGGGTCGAAGTATTTGGCGACACTCTAACTGAGACACAGACGTCGCCACACTCGCCATAGTGTCACTATGATGGCGAAGCTCGAATCCGTCTGTCCCATCCTGTCGCTCAGTGTGTGTCACGCCAAGCGCGCACACGCCGCGCTGTACGTCGCGTTTCTAGCGCGCTTTTATAGAGACGCTCATGGGAAGAGGGGGTTGCTTTTATAGGGTGCCGGACTTCCAGTGGAGGGGGTGGTAAACGCGCGTCTGTTGAAGAGGGACGCCTTCTCTGGAGGTATGTGTGGTGGGGGTTGTAAGGTAGAGGGGTGGTATATTGAGGGATTGTATTTGGTAGTGATATTTGGAGTATTATTCGAACTCTACCAATAATAGGGAATAGAAGTTTCCGATGTATGTTTTAATCTGCAAAATCGATGTAGGGAAAGAGTTTTTTAATAATAGAAAATCTGAAAAAATCGCAATTCTCATTTTGATTGAAAAACGCAATTCTTAGTCCAAAACCAAGCCAGTATAACCCCAGACTAATTTCAAGGCCATTGCGAGGCATGTCCAGTATGTCCAAACAAAGAAGATATTCTGGCAAGATGGGAGAATAACTCCAGCTCGATCAATATCTGTTCAAAAATTAGAAATTTGGTCTAAAATATTGTAAGAAACATTCTGATCCACAATTTTAGACCAAGTTTATAGGTTCTGAGCGAATATTGACCGAGCAGGAGTCATTGTCTCATCTTGCCAGAATGTCTTTTTTGCTTGGACAGACTATAGAATGATCGAAATTAAAAAATTACGATCACATAAAATGATTAATTTTTGGCTCTTGATTTTCAAATTAATTTTAATCAATTGAATGGAAAATAATTTTTTAATAATTTAAGTTTGGCATTTTGGATGTGTTTATTGAGTTACGGTACTATGTTGTTTGTCAATGGCGCAACAGCCCGAGGGTAGGGCCTAGGCCTACCAGCTGGTTGCCAGTTTCATATTCACCAAACTATACAGTCAGTCCAAGCAAAGAAGACACCCCGGCAAGACGGGAAAGCGACTCCAGCCCGGCCAATACCGTCCCAAAAGCCATAAATTCTCAAAAGAATCTACAGCCCCCGAGCCGAAGCCACCCCTCACCTCGCCAGAATGCCCCCCCCCCAGCCCGGACAGAAAATACAGCAGACGAATAATCATCAACCAGGATAGAGGTAACGTGTGGTTAGCACGTCGATTCTCTCAACCATAAGCCAGTCTTCACAACCAAGTAAAGATGCAGAACACCTCTGAATAACATGCAGTTAATCAGTAAGAGTGTAATGCAACAATTGCTATTCCTCCAGAAATGGGAAAAGACTGACTGTCTTTACTAACGACAGCCAATCTCCCAAAGGAGGGAGAGTTACGGTACTATTATCCCTTGAAAATTACAAATTGATGATTGATTACTTACGGATTATTTCTTGGAGTAAAAAATGTTTGGCTGGAACAAAAAGTTTTATTTGACCAAAAAATTTGGACTATATTTTTATAAATTTTGTTTTAGAACTTGAAAGATAAGGCTGATCTTTATACTACGTATGTTTCTTATCAGATTAATGCACAAATGAATGAATTTTAAGCAACAGAAACATGTTCATCTGCCTCTCCAAATGAACTGAACACTGAGCAATACATTTTTCAAAAAAATTTCTGGTAATGAGCTTCAATAGCTCACTACAAAGTTTCTGTTTAATAGACTTCAAGTCATAAAATCTATCAATAAGCAGTTGCTACTGATAATTATACCATATTGATTATAGAATACTACCTGACTTTTGACTTTACTAGACTCTGAATTGACTTTATAGATCGCAGCTATTATAGGATGATTATAAGCTCTTATTCTTGACTTCCCCTACTCACCCCTATTGGTCAAAATTTTTATACCTGTGTAATTCCAAATTTAGTCCAGTAGGCTACATTGTTTGATTGATGTTTAATTTATTCACAATAACATAATTGTATTACTTGGTATAATAAGACCCATTTCATACATAGCATGACAGCAATGTATTCATAGTAGATGGCAGTAGTCTTAGGCGATTATGCAGTGACTATATAAGCATCAAGCAGTGACTATAGGTGAATAAAAGCTCATTCTCGATTCCATCTACATTCCTCCCTATTAGTCTTCAGTTCAAAACGTTCGTAGCTGCATACTGAGCCAGTAGATGGCAGCAGTTCTAGGGCCGTATTTGTCATTGACTCCGCCTTTTTCCTTCTCTCTTCCCATTGGTTGACAGTTCGAACTGTACTCAATTGACTCCGCCTACTCTCCCCTCTATTGGGCGGCAGTTGGAAACGTGTTCAACTCTGAATTCATCCAGTAGATGGCAGCAGTAATCGGGTGATGTTTATTCTTCGTTAATGGCTGTCTACTCTCTCACTCACTCTTCCTCTCTCTCTCTTTCTTATCCTCACTATCACTCTCTTATTCGTCACTCGCTCTCTCTCGTTCTCTCTCTTTCGTTCTCACACACACACACATGCTCTCTCACACTCTCTCTCACTCTCTCTCTCTCTCTCTTTTGATTTGGTCAACAGTACAAAACATGCTCAACTCTTCATTCTGCCAGTCAGTGGGTTGCAGAACTTGCTACATAATGAGACTCCATCTATTTTTATTTATTTTTTTTTGAAGTAATGATATCTCCTATTTTTGAGTAAGGATAGAAATTCAGTTCAGCTCAATCCAAGTTCAACTCAAAACTATAATTTTGATTCATAGTTAAAACCATAGTTTATAGTTTTTATAGCTATAGTTGATCTTATAGGAATAACTATTTTATTATATTCAATGAACTATCATTCAGACGAGACTTGTTAAAAAGCCATATGTAAATGAAAATTTATTGAAAATTAATTTGTAAATTCAAATTTTCCCAGTAATACTTGTGAGATTCAAAATTTTAACAATATTCTCACTGCTGTTCTCAGTTATTTCTTGCTGTTAAAAGTTTTTCCAAGTATGAAAATGATTTCAATATTATCTGCAGGGGCGGCTCCCGGATTTTTTATCAGGTGGGCTCGATCTTGGATTAAGTCCCAAATCCACCCCCCCCTTTCCATGGAAAAGTTTAAGGGTTCTTCGTCCCCCCCCCTGTTGATTGGTATGGATAAGCAGAAGAATATTATTTTAAAAATTTAAGCAATTTTAAATAGGTAGTATGAATTTCAATTATTACACATTAATTTCTGCTGAGATTTTTTGTAATAAATTCAACTTCATACCTATTGGAACATATTGTGCAAAATACTTACTTACATTTTAATCCTCATATTTATTGCCTTGTTAGGGGCTAATATGATAAGATGCAATATGAGAAGATTCGGTGTTGTACAATCACGAAACTTCCATTGACAATTCATTATTACCATATCCCAGTAAGGGATAAAACTGCCGAAGCACAAATCAAAAAGTTGTTAATCTGAAAATATACAGAGATGATACTGAATTGAAAACTTGAATAACTTATTATCGCTCACAATAATTTCAGAAACACAAACAGTGTCCGCACTCATAACCATCTATCATTTCTCATGATGTAGAATGATAGATGGTTATGGTCCATTGAACATCGAAACTATTTCACGAAAAAATATTTCATAACAATATCCAGCTGTTGGAGCGCACAAGGAGCAGACATTCAAGCAACATAAAAGCTTACCGTACATACAAAGTTCCCAAATTAGTTACGTTTCTAGTTCGGTGATAAAAAGCTGAGCTTTTTGAAGAATTAACACACAAATCCCAAGCAAAGAACGTTTCTAGCGTGAAGAGCTTTTACGTCACGAAAATGACGTTCGCGCATATTTCTATAGACCTGACGTGCAATGCTGTTTCTCTATTTATTCATTAGTGTTGTCTCTCTATTAGTAGATATTTGCATCATTTGAAAATTTGTTCAGAGGGATAAATGGGTATTCATCAACATATTATTGAGCAATTTTGTTAACAATAAAACGTTCTTCAAATTCTAAACTGATAGAAATTCAATTCTCAATAATATTATTGCTATTGGAGTCAATAAGAAAGTCTCGTAGAATGAGAAGGCGATCAATGGAAGTTTATTGTGAAGATGGGTTGAGTGAAGTGATTATCATAGATAAGGACATTGGGTTCAATATCTGTGGTTGTCGAAAATGGATGAGAAATTGGTGGATAAATTTGAAGGGTAGATCTTGGCAAATTTTTATGGTCACCATAATGTAATATGATATCAAACTATCTATATCAGTCGGTATAGAGTTGGCGGGTGAATTTTGTGCAACATTTGAATCAATAATCTATCAATTTGATTAGGAACTATAATATATTCCTGAAAATGTATCCCAGTCTACTCTCCGTGAAATACGTATCACAAAATATCAAGAGAAAAAAGAACTACGTTGCCAGTTTTTATGTTGAAATTGAAAACGCAACACAGTTATCCAAGATTTAACAGATTAAAACAGATATGCAGGTATAGTGAACGGATAATGATTTGTGGTTATCTTTTCATATTTTCTGACAAATTTATTCTATTTTACTGAGCTGAAAGTGTACCGATTGAGTTGAGCTTTTATTTGGCCGGTGCTCAATTTTATTAGTGATTCCTAGGACGGATGAGACTCTGAACAGTCGTGCCATCTAGCAGCGAATTACGTAACCTTCTCATGAACCGTTCTTGAGTATTCACTCATAGGTGTCGCGACTACTCTTGGATAATGATAGTCGAGTTCTGGTTCTTGTTATTTCTGTAACATGATAATATTAAATTCTGTAACATACTAATATAGAACAAATAAAATATAATTAAACAAGTTCCAAATTTTGGATTCGAATAGATAAAACAGAAAAAGAGGTTTGATCATTTGATAACGCTGACGATCGGAAAATGATTTGCTCTAAAATTATGTTATAGTATAATAAAATATACTATATAGTATAGTATACTCAGTATACTGCTCTATCACAGTATCCATTCAAAATACCTCATATCTCTTACATATTTTATTCTATTATTAAACCTTGTATCGACAGTGCGAGGCATGTGCCGCGAATGCCTCGGGTTGAGGCATGCGTGATCTTGTACTGTTTGTAACCTTGTATGCTCGCTGCGATCACGCTAACAAACGCCATCAAGCGGGAGACAAAGCAATTTGGAGGTTAGTTTTTAATTGTTCGTTGTGCGTGATGGCAGGACAGGTACCCACTCAACGCATGCCTCGGGTCGAGGAACCCTTGAGCACGTTCCTTTTACCGACAAGCACACTGCTCGCCTCGAATTGTGCGCTGCGTTTGCCTCGCTGCGAGCAAACCTGGTACAGTATCCACAGTCCGATGCACGCGGGTCCTGAGGCATGCGCGGCACATGCCTCGCACTGTCGATACGCAGCTTTATTCTTGATCAATTCTTATGAAATACCTGAACCGCATTGAAGTACTATCAAAATAATATATTATTGAGGAATAGAATAAATTAGCTTATTGTTTTAAATTGAATTGTGAATTTTAAATTTTGACAGAATGGCAGCAATCCAGAAACGTTACTTGTAGACTTGTAAATCAAGTGTTTTATTATTACAAGTCCTTGTATTTATTTTAGGAAAATTGCAGTTTTGTTAAAGCAAGGCCCTGTTCTACCAAAGATAGATTAGGCTACATCAAGAGAAATCTATGGTTGAAAATTCTATACATTGCTATACATTGTCTTTTAATAAATAAATACTGTCTAGTCTCTTCTGGTACCGTACCTTCATTATACTACGTTAGTCATTATCTGACTGGTATCATGAGTTAGGCCTACTTGTTTGTTTCTAATATATTATAATCTATTTCATGCCTCAAATACGGTTAAAACATATTTACGCCCATCTACACACACCAACTCACAAAATTATGTAAATTGGGTGCGCTCTATTTTTAAACAAACTCATTCTCATTGTCTCAGTAAACAATGGGTCATAGTGAACATGAATGGATTTCCAAGTCATCACAAAACACTTCGAGCTAAAAACTAAATTGTATTTATAACCTCCACCAACAAACTGAAACTAAATAGTACCTATACTGTTATCACTTTCGATCACTTTATATCAGTTCAACAATGACTGAACTATCACTATAAACTATCTAACTATTACCAAAGAGAATTAGAATATTAGATCTAGTTAATGTATTATCTATGCTATTACCATGTTTCGAGGTAACTTTATGTTTTCAATTCTCAGTTTTGATAGTCTTAGCCTACATCAAGATACTGGCAGCTCGTACCCACGAAACAGGTGAAGTGCTGTGCAGTAAAAGATACGGGCACTTCACCTGTTTCGTGAGCACGAGCCGCCAGTGCATCAAGAGCTTGCCAGTTCTTGTTCTAAATATAGCCTACTATAACTCTAATCTAAACTATAGCTCTAGGTGGGACTGTAACAATCTAGAAACTATTCAGCCAACTCCAATAAAGTTCATTATCGTTTCAGGCCTACTGACTGACTTTTGACAATAGAACAAAAATGAAAGTTTGACTCGATGGTAAGTTTTATTCATGTAAGTTCGGGTTCAAAACATTTTCAGATACATTCTTCAGCACCTGTTTAGATACTAAGGGACAACTTTCTCTTATGATTTGTGAGTATTGTCATATTTCGAACACACTCAACTCACAAGAGAGACAGTAGGTTTGATTTTGAGTTATTGTCATGTAATAATTCAAGTTTTCTGTAAGTCGAACAGTTTCATCAATATTATTGACATGATTTTCTTTTTCAAAGTCGAACAGCTCTATATTATTCTCTGGAGCGTTGGATTGATTTGAATAAGTTTGAAATGAGTGACAGATTCTGCGATAATTCATTATTTTGATTGTTGTAGATTGAAACTTCTATTGAGCTCTCAGAACTGTTGTTCTCCTTATTGTTAGTTCTCCAAATGCTTTTAATGCAGAGGAAAGACAGACAAAATGATTATTGTTCTTGACTAGCAATTTCTCGAACCAACCAACCATTGGTTACAATAATGTAAGTTATACAATTACATTAAATATTAAATTTACAACTGGTGTTTAATATTATTAACGTTTGATACGATGATGTCATTCCACGGTGGTTGGACCAGAGAGAATAGAATATAGAAAGATATAAGATATAGATATATTCTATTATCGCTGGGTTGGACATATTTTTTTCGTTCAACTGGCTAGATAACTTCGTTTATCTACAAAACTCTATTACTGGGGATATATCAATTGCATTCCATTCGATCACGAATGCAATGGAGAAAGAAGGAATGAAAAATCAAACAGGCGTTCGCCCAAAACTTATTCTATCCCAATTTAGATGATATTCATGGTTTCTATTGTTATTTATTCATATACATATTTATTTTTTCATTGGTGATGATATATATACGGATGGAACTAGTAATTATAGATATAAAAAACACTGAGAAACCTAACTTACATGTAAATAAGAGAATATTTAGGCTGCTTAGGCAAGTCTTACTCAACCCAGATAAATTGTATTTATACCAATGAATTTATACCATTGTACCCAGATTCATTGGTATATACAATGAATCTGGGTTATATTCCTTCTTTATATAGACATTGGTATATTTATTGATATATAGACGTTATCATATTATCAGGATGAATTACTTGAAATATTTGAGAGTTCATGAAAAACAAGCATTGACCAGCGCTTAGCTTTATTTCATAGAATTCAAGAAATAATACAGTATTATGATTCTATTAATTCAAGCGGCCTAATGATTAACTTCTCAACAACAATACAGTTACTTAACTTTTATATGACCTTGATAAGTTACTTGTTGATCAACTCATACTACTCTCCTTGCAATAACTTGCAATATTTTTATTTATTGTTCATTCTCACATTCATATCCTCATTATTCCTTCCCCTCTCATTCTATCTTCCTATTTTATACTTAGCTTTCTTCTTTGTTCTGATTCATTCACTCATCCACCTTCTTTGAACCTTCCTTTTTATTCTTTCATCCTCAATATTCTTAGCATATTTATCTTTGTTATCACTTGTTGTCAATACTTTCTTTGTAATTCTCTCACATTTATATCCTAATTATTACCCTTCCTATTATTTTCACTCCCCCTCTATCCTTAGCACTCTTCTCTGTTTTGCTTCATCCAATCATCCATTCCTTCTCTAAGCCTTCTTACTCATTCTCTATTCTTTTTCTTCTCAACACACATGATATCTTTGTTATCACTCATTGGCAATCCATTCTTTGTGTTGCCCAATCCACACATGCTTGTGATTTGATACCTTTGCATTTGTTATTGTAACCTTGATATTGAGATGGAATTCGATCCTTATCCTGAGATAGTTATTATTATAACACCTTCACACCTTGATACTTCCTTCTTCCGGCTGTAAACGAAGTTGAAGAGAAAGAAGAAGAAGAAGAAGAAGAAGAAGAAGAAGAAGAAGAAGAAGAAGAAGAAGAAGAAGAAGAAGGAAGAAGAAGAAGAAGAAGAAGAAGAAGAAGAAGAAGAAGAAGAAGGAGAAGGAGAAGAAGAAGAAGAAGAAGAAGAAGAAGAAGAAGAAGAAGAAGAAGAAGAAGAAGAAGAAGAAGAAGAAGAAGAAGAAGAAGAAGAAGAAGAAGAAGAAGAAGAAGAAGAAGAAGAAGAAGAAGAAGAAGAAGAAGAAGAAGAAGAAGAAGAAGAAGAAGAAGAAGAAGAAGAAGAAGAAGAAGAAGAAGAAGAAGAAGAAGAAGAAGAAGAAGAAGAAGAAGAAGAAGAAGAAGAAGAAGAAGAAGAAGAAGAAGAAGAAGAAGAAGAAGAAGAAGAAGAAGAAGAAGAAGAAGAAGAAGAAGAAGAAGAAGAAGAAAGAAAGAAAAGAGAAGAAGAAGAAGAAGAAGAAGAAGAAGAAGAAGAAGAAGAAGAAGAAGAAGAAGAAGAAGAAGAAGAAGAAGAAGAAGAAGAAGAAGAAGAAGAAGAAGAAGAAGAAGAAGAAGAAGAAGAAGAAGAAGAAAGAAGAAAGAAGAAGAAGAAGAAGAAGAAGAAGAAGAAGAAGAAGAAGAAGAAGAAGAAGAAGAAAGAAGAAGAAGAAAGAAGAAGAAGAAGAAGAAGAAGAAGAAGAAATAGAAGAAGATAGAAAAGAAGCTGATAGAAGAAGCAGCTTATTCTCAAGAGTAATGATGTGAGGTCTCACATGTTTTGATAGAAGAAAATAATGCCTACTGTAGCAGAATCGAAATGGGTGATAATGGGTGATAAGAAACAATAACAAGAAGAAGACTTTTATCAGACTAACAACATACAATACTGTAGCCTATACGTTTACAAAACAAACAATTAACCATAGTTTTGGAACACTACAACTGAGCATGAAAATGGAGAACTGAATGACTGAAAATATGAAATTTGAGGGGATAACATGATTTAGTGAATGATTTTTTGGTGAAATTTCAATGATAACTAATTAGTGAACTTAAACGTTGAAAGTAATGAGATAAAGAAGAAGAAGAAGAAGAAAGAAGAAGAAGAAGAAGAAGAAGAAGAGGAGGAAGAAGAAGAAGAAGAAGAAGAAGAAGAAGAAGAAGAAGAAGAAGAAGAACAAGAAGAAGAAAAAGAAGAAGAAGGAGAAGAAGAAGAAGAAGAAGAAGAAGAAGAAGGAGAGGAGGAGAAGAAGAAGAAGAAGAAGAAGAAGAAGAAGAAGAAGAAGAAGAACAAAAAAAAAAGAAGAAGAAGAATAAGAAGAAGAAGAAGGAGAAGAAGAAGAAAAAGAAAAAGAAAAAGAAGGAGGAGAAGAAGAAGAAAAAGAAGAAGAAGGAGAAGAAGAAGAAGAAGAAGAAGAAGAAGAAGAAGAAGAAGAAGAAGAAGAAGAAGAAGAAGAAGAAGAAGAAGAAGAAGAAGAAGAAGAAGAAGAAGAAGAAGAAGAAGAAGAAGAAGAAGAAGGAGAAGAAGAAGAAGAAGAATAAGAATAGGAAAAGTAGATTTTATGAAATAGACTAACTTGATTTCTTCCCTTTTTCCTTTTTTAAAGGGCTGATAAGCCTACAGCTTATTCTCTAATGAGTAATGATGTCAGGTCTCACATGTTTTGATAGAAGTAATAATGCTTACTGTAGCAGAATCGAAATACTCTCATTAATGGGTGATAATAAATAACTTGAAACAATAAGGATCATAACTTTTATTAGACTAACAACATACAATACTGTAGCCTATACGTTTACAAAACAAACAATTAACCATAGTTTTGGAACACTACAACTGAGCATGAAAATGAGAACTGAATGACTGAAAATATGAAATTTGAGGGGATAACATGATTTAGTGAATGATTTTTTGGTGAAATTTCAATGATAACTAATTAGTGAACTTAAACGTTGAAAGTAATGAGATAAATTTTATGAAGAAATATCTTTCTTGTTTATAATTCCAATTATATTTGACATGGAAACGAATTTGATATTAGAATAAAATTGAAAAGCATATTTTGACATTACAGTATTTTAATTGTTTTATCTCTCCAAGATAGGGTCTCTTCTCTTTGAAGTTCACCGATTGAATAGTACCGTAATGCCTTTCAATCTAATGAGTCAAGTATCTTGAAAGCTGTATCATCTTGAGTTAATATTTATTCCATTTTCAGAGAAAAGTAATATTTTCCATTGTTGAGTACTAAGTGACAAAGAGAAATATATTTATTTTCAAGTGTTGAGCCGACTTGATGGGATTAATTTTGACAGGTGTCATTCATTCTTTTCAAGAGTACCTAGGTGTAGAATAAATAAATAATATTTAAAATTTAGATTTGAAGAGCAAAGATCTCTTTCAATGGACGTCACATCATAAATAACTTCTCAAGAGTTAACTCAATTCAAAACTTGTTTTGATTTTTATAGTTTAATACCACTCAATATTTGTTGTGGCTACGAACGAAAAGTATAATAGTCTATGAAGTGATGTTATCAGTAAACTTGATAATTTGAATTTATTGACTTAAAGCTTCCTTATTATGTTGAAGAAATATTTTCTTATTCAATCTTCACAGTAATTTAAATCAATGAAGATTACAGGTCATATCATAGGTATTATCAGGTTATATAATTATCTGATATTATACAGTTGAGGAATATAGTAATAATCTGATGAATGACGTGATAGATTCTTGAGAAGAAATAATAATATATGCTATTTCCAATTTGAATTGCAATAGATGAAGTTCATATTACTAGGCCTAACTGAAGGTCAAGTAGGTATAAGACGTTTCAAATGAAAATAGTCAATAGTTAGTACTATCAATACTAGGAAATGCTTCAATCGATAATGGATTAATTATTAATCTGAACACACACAAGTATCAATAATGTTATCCCCAATTGTAGGGCCAAAACCCAATCTCTCCAATATAATTAATAATATAATAGATATTATTTTTGATATCTGCAATCCAATATTGGAGTAGACACGATCTTATTCATTACTAGCCGGCAGGCTCGCTTCGCTTGCCTTCTCCGCCTAGCCAGGGGGCTCCGCCCCCTGGACCCCCGACAGTATAGGCAGTGTAAGTGTGTCAAACAGGCTCGCTTCGCACGCCTTCAAAACATTTGTCAATGTCAGCTGGGACAAACAGGCTCGCTTCGCTCGCCTGCAAATTCCGTTCAGGAGGGATTCGAAATTTATTGAACACAACATTTCTGGACCTAATCTGGACCTGTTTACCAAATTTCAACATTTTCTGCCAGTTTGTTCTCGAAAAATCTATGAAAAACTCTGAACCATTGAGTTCACAGTAAGGCCAGGTGGGACGCACGTATGCACACGCAGCAAGCCAGCCAATCACAGCTCTTGTCTTGTTCCCAACAAGAGCTGTGATTGGCTGGCTCGCGTGCGTGTGCACACGTGCGTCCCAGCATACGTCTGGCCTAAGGATTTGTCGTATCAATGCGTAAGATATGCAACCCGCAATACATTTACAATTTTCAAAAAGTGATGACTGGCGTACTCTTGAACGGATTTCGAAAATATTTTAACACAACATTTCTAGATCTTATCTAAACCTGCCCACCAAATATCAACATTTTCAACCAATTGGTTCTCGAAAAAATAAGAAAACGCTGAGAAACTATAGAAAAACTCAAATATTTGGCGTATCCTTATGAAGTTTCTAGAATCCGTTCTTAGCGCGCATCTAAACGTCCAACTGAACATGCCTGCCAAATTTGAACGCATTCGGTTCAGTGGATTTTTAGTTCTGGTGATGAATGAATGAATGAATCAGTGCCATTTTGCTTTTATATATAGAGATTATAAATTTGAATAAAATCAGTATTTGAAGAATCAGTAAAAATAATAATATTCATGTAACCTGGCTGGCTCAGGTCTGGTGTCAGAGTTTTCAGGTCGCTCCTGATCAATTTCAGGGCCTCTGACATGACTTAACGACTGTTTTTAGGCAGCCGGGACCGACGGCTTAACGTGTCCATCTGAAACACGGGAAAGTGGCCTGAGAAAAATTTCTGGTGTGACCTGGGTTTGATCCCGGGACCTTCGGGTTGCAACGCCAGCATAGTAACTTTACATAGTGCAAAAATCGATGAATGGTAGCTGAAGTGTTACAGTTCCATCAAACAAGGATACATCATCCTCATCACTAATTAATTTATGCGTTCCTGTATCACGTTAGTCACGCTATATCGAGCAAGTCACTTCACGAAAAATGTCGGATGATGGATCACGATTTCCTTAATACACCATCACGATAAGTGTGAATCCTATGGAATTTCTTCAACGTTGCATTGCCCTGTTCTCTTGAGAGTCTTAAAGATTTTCTGAGATTTTTTTGAGATTCAGTGTGTCACCGGTTTAATTTTCTATCAAAAAGATACATACAAGACAAACTAGTAAATCACTGGCGGCTCGTGCCCACGAAACAGGTGAAGTGCTGCACAGTAAAATATACGGGCACTTCACCTGTTTCTAGGTACGAGTCACCAGTGCTAAATCAATAAAAAATAATCACGTACTCAAGTACTCTTGTAGTGAGTTTTTTTTAAAAGAAAAATGAACTTATTATCACAAGGGTACTGTGATTATTTATAATTGTATTGAGTATTATTGTATATATATATTATTGATTGAGTATGCAGTAGTATAGTTTGTCCAAGCAAAGAAGACCCTCTGGCAAGATGGGAAAATTACTTCAGTTCGGTCAATATTAGTTCAAAATTTATTGATTTGGTCTCAAATTGTAGATCAGAATGTTTATTACAATATTGAGACCAGATCAATAATTTTTTAACCATTATTGACCGAGCTGGAGTAATTCTTTCATCTTGCCAGAGGGTCTTCTTTGCTTGGACAGTCTATACATTGTCTGTAGAGACTAAAGCAATAATTTCTCATTACAAATACATGCAAGATATCGGAAGTTATCAAAATATTGAGGTCCTTCGATTACACAACTTTCAACGATCTGATAAGATTGAGTCTATAGTCTGTCCAATCAAAGAAGACATTCTGGCAAGATGGGAAAATTACTCCGGCTCGGTCAATATTCGTTAGAAAATTTGAAATTTGGTCTCAAATTGTAGATCAGAATGTTCCCTACAGTTTGAGACTAAATTTTCAATTCTTGAACCAATATTGGTCAACCTGGAGTCATTTTCCCATCTTGCCAGAATGTCTTCTTTGCTTGTACAGACTACAGTCAATAGAGCCACACCCATGTCTTTATGAAGGGAAGCCGACTGTTTTCAATGGATGTAGTGCTACACAACACACCAATCAATAACACTAGAAACCACTAAAAATAACACTAAATCTTTTCTTGTTTTCACTTAATTTCTCCTACACAAAGCGTTCAAACTATGACAACATTATTTCATTGTAGGCTATCTTTTATTCGGGCACGACGCTGTTGTAAGGCAGACGCCATAAAATTGGCGGTTGGCGAATGTCTGTTTTCAATGCTCAGCTCTGTCAGGACAGTTTGCGAGCGGTTTTCGAGTGCATATTGGAACGAGAGGGAACTCAGATGAACATTTACGCTTTCTTAGACCGCTTACTGACTGTCGTGGCAGAGCTGAACGCTGATAAAAGACAATCATCAACCGCCAATAATGTTGATGCTGCTTCAAAAACTGAAGCACCGTTAGTGAACAATAATGATAAATTTTGAGTGAGATTGTGAAACAGTCTGAAATTGTATTTGGAAGGGAAGTCTGTTCAAACAAAGAAGACCCTCTGACAAGATGAGAAAATTACTCAAGCTCGGTCGATGTTCGTTCAAAAAATATCAATTTGATCTCAAATTGTAGGAAACAATGTGATCTACAATTTGAAACCAAATTTATAATTCTTGAACAAATATTGAATAAGCTGGAGTAATTTTCCCATCTTGCCAGAGGGTCTTCTTTGCTTGAACAGACTATACACGCCCTATAGCTACTGGCTGAATTACCCAATCTCGTCTATTAATAGAGTTTTTGAAGTACTCTTAACAAACTAGAAGTAATAGACAACAGAAATGACAGAACACTAGAAGCTAGTTTGATTTTGAAAACAAACAATGAGATTTCACCATAATTGCGATTGAATTTATTCAGAAACGATAGTTTTAATGCTGATAACTATTCTACAAATTTTGAAATTTGAACTATTCTTTAAGACTTTCCATTGGACGCATTTTTTCCGTACATTATATCAGTCTGTAGCCAAAATGCAGGGCCCTCGCTTGGTTTTTTGGCGCCCTGTGCGAGACTTTGGCGCCCCCCCCCTACCATTACCAGACGAATGCAATCCAACAAATTATAATATACAGTATTCAAAGCCAAACATGATTAAAGCTACCTTTCTCGTTTACATTTTCCTCATAACCAATCGCAATTTTGCATGTGGTGTGGCAAAAAGGATCACAGGGACTTGCTTATTTTAATGTATCCCAACGTATTGTTTCGTATTTTTATGTATTGGATACATGATAAGCAAAAGCCTACAGGAATTAATGAAAAAAGCTACATTGAGTAAAACTGTCACATTGTACCATCAATAAATCATTGTCAACAATAAATCGGAGAATCAATAACAAGCAAATTGAAGATTTCAGCCATTTTTACTGTTCTACCCAACTTTCTCAAATAACATTCGAAATAGTTCCAAATTCAGACAGCAGATGGCAGTAGCAATAGGGTGACTTGATTTGACTTCCATTGGACACGCCTACAAGCTCCACCTACGATCAAAATGGCCGAATATATCGGTTAGAAAAGTTTCCAAATTCAACCAGTAGATGGCAGCAGTTGACGGGTGATGTTTCAGATTTGAGTTGGACACGCCTTCATGCCCCGCCTGCTCTTTTCTTATTGGTTGACAGTGTTTTGTGAGTTTTGTCTTAGAAAATGGCTGCTGGCAGAAAAGATGGATGAAGTATCATAAAAAAATTACGCTGATTTACTCTTGACAATCTTATACTAAATAATATAATATTCATTTATGTATTCATGATAGCAAGATTCTATCAAGTTAGTATTTTAAGAATTTAGACTCAGTTTTACTTTATGTACTAGACTTCAATAGTTTTATGCTGTATGAAATAAGATGAAGATATGATTTCATACTCCCATCTTATACTCATTAATTCTATTTTTTATACAATGAATATAATGAAATAGAACTCAACTATTCATGATCTAATACCGACCTCATGCCAGAAAAAAGTTTGAAAAACTACAATTCTTTAAAAATATTAGGGAGAAGTTTTTATCGGAGACTTGGCTTGTGATTGGTCGACAGAGTGTGAGGTGGTTGTTGTCAGCCAACAATAGAATTTAATTTAAGAGGGGCGTTTCTTGGCTTGCTCCTCACATTAATTGTGGTTTTTCAATTGATCAATTCATTATTATGAATGAGTTTATGCAGAGGAAATAATTTCTTGTGGATTCAAGTTGCTGGTTTGAATAAGTTTCTCATCGAATAGTGAATAAATTATCCTAGTATAGCCCAATTGAAGTTTTTAAAATTCACGTTTTACATCAACCGCGGCGCCCCCTTGGCCGTGGCACCCTGTGCGGTCACACACTCCGCACAACCCACGCGAGGGCCCTGCTAAAATGAGACAAACAGTTGATTGTTAATTGAAACTTTTTGTTTTTGATTGAGAACAACATTCAAACAACATTGATCGCAAAATATCAGGAAGAATTGGCACCGTAGAGTATTATAGCTATAATTCACCACCTGGCTAAGAACAAAGGTATCCAACAGTAATGTAGTATAGTCTGTACAAGCAAAGAAGACATTCTGGAAAGACGAGGAAAAGACACCAGCTCGGTTGATATTAGTTCAAAAATTATAAATTTGGTCTGAAATTTCAGATCAGGATGTTTCCTACAATTGCAGACCAAATTGATCATTTTGAAACCAATATGGATCGAGCTGGAGTTATTTTACAATCTTGCCAGAATGTCTTCTTTGCTTGGACAGACTGTACTTCCACTGTGGTTAGCCGTTCTGAGGTCCAGCTGTGTTTTAGCAACCGCGACTATAGGCCAATTCTCTGTCAGGGTTATCGATATTAATAAGAATGTTCAGTGTTAAGTTCTAGCTAGCGAAAAGGATTGGAATAAACATAAATCTATTATTTTCTTAATCTCTGGGCTACTTTTTTTTCATTTTGAATAATTATCAAAGTACTACCCTTTTTGAATTATTTTTTTCGATGCATGACATGTTTCAACTAATTATAGTAAACAATTTTTTTGCATTTGAAAATGACTATGATTAGTTGAAACATGTCATGCATTAAAAAAAATTATAGTAAAAAACTTTTTTTGCATTTGAAAATGACTATGATTAGTTGAAACATGTCATGCATTGAAAAAAATAATTCAAAAAGGGTACTTTGATAATCATTTAAAATAAAAAAACAATAAATCTATAACTATTTTGTTCTAAATTACTTATTGGTTTTACAGATACTGACTGTATTACATACAGTGTGATCATCTATGTGAAACGCTCCATAACGTTCCGCTAAGATCATATTCTCTCCCGCCATCCGTCATACTTTAGCCAAATTTTTGAATTTCCATGCAGGTGCTAAAAATTTGATACCGAAAGGAAATACCAGGGTTACTGGTATACACACTCTATATAATGATATAGATATGATATTAATCATTTGAAACATCATACAGAATAAATATCCTTGATATATAATAGATCAGAATGTTTTCTACAACTTGAAACCAAATTTATAATTGTTGAATCAATATTGATCGAGCTTGAGTTATTCTTATATCTTGCCAGAATGTCTTCTTTGCTTGGATAGACTATACAATATATTTTTATTCGTTCGTTTTATTTGTCAATATTATTGTGTATCTTTTTCCTTATCTTTTTAGCAGTTGTATTAAAGGGTACACAAGCTTAAATTAAATTTCACATATATTTTCCATGGTTTAGGATATCTATATCTTATCTATATTTTTTTCATTTTATAAGCCTTCCTTCAATACTTTGGAATAAAAAAATCCGAATATTCATTGTTCATCTGGATTTATAGCTCCACATGTAATCAGCCCCAGTATCGATCAAGCATAATAATGATAATAATAATTGTACCCTAAATTCATCCAGGTCTAGGAAGTCGTAGGGAAAAACTCAATTAAAATACAAATTCTAGTTCCAAACTGTAGCCCATTATTAATCGGAGCTGTCGAGTGGATTAACAGTAGCCCATTATAGAGTTGAGTAGATTTTCTCACCAGATGAGACTCTTGTTAATCCAATTGTTCGCTGTCTTAATAGAGAATCGCTGGCAGTTTAAACGGAACTTGGGATTTAGGGTTTTAGAATTGAATCAAAGAAACGGGAGATTGAATGAACGGTTGTTGCAAAAATTTGCATATCTTATGAGAAAGTCCATGATATATTACTGAACTATGCTTGTAAGACATGCATATATGATATTATACAGAGTGTTTCAGGGGGAATGTGCAATACTTCTCAGGCTGATTCCTTACACCAAGTAGACAAAAAAATTCCATGGGACCAACCCCCAAAAACGCTTTGTTACTGAGATAACAATGGCGGAAAATTGAGATTTTTCAAAATATATCAATTTTTCTAATTTTTTAGAGGCTTTAGTGAGGTTCTTAAATGATCAATTCCTATGTAAAATTAGCTGAGGAAGCCAATGAAACCAGTTCCAAGTTTGTAACTTCAACGGTTATTGAGATAATTGGAAAAAATATGCTAGAAAACGCTATTTTTCAACAATAAGGGTTATAACTGGATAAGGAATCGTAAAATTGTATTTTTTATTAATGGAAGTTGAAGAGAGTCTGATTAAAAAGAAAAAGTTGAATGGCGGCGATTGTGTAAATCTTACCCAAACCTCAGAAATGGCAATCAAAAATCGCAAAATTGACAAAACATAGCAATTTGTGTTTAGTAGTGATTTTGCGATTTTTGATCGCTAATTCTGAGATTTGGGTAAGATTTACACAATCGCCGCCTGCCGCCACTTAACTTTTTCTTTAGAATCCGACTCTCTTCAACTTCCATTAATAAAAAATACAATTTTATGATTCCTTATCCAGTTATAAACCTTATTTTTTCTTATTGTTATAAATGGCGTTTTCTAGCATATTTTTCCAATTATCTCAATAACCGTTGAAGTTACAAACTTGGAACTGGTTTCATTGGTTTCCTCAGCTAATTTTACATAGGAATTGATCATTTTAGAACCTCACTAGAGCCTCTAAAAATTAGAGGAATCAATATATTTTGATAAATCTCAATTTTCCGCCATTGTTATCTCAGTAATAAAGCGTTTTTGGGGGTTGGTCCCATGGAACTTTTTTGTCTACTTGGTGTAAGGAATCAGCCTGAGAAGTATTGCACATTCCTCCTGAAACACCCTGTATATGTATATAATAGCAATGTGATGCAGAAGTAAAATCGGAAATGATTCACCAGTGTTTCCGTAGTTCAGTTTCATATTAAGGAGATCTAGAGTCTTTCTAAGCAAAGAAGAAATTCTGGCAAGATGGGAAAATGACTCATTTTGTTCATTTTAGGTTCATGCAGTCGAGAGACAACCGAACAAGCAATCTCACAATGTGTATCTATAAAAAAGATACTTATTCTAAATTGCTTAATTCGGGATTTTGGCATTGCTGTGAATTGTTTATGTCGTGGCTAAATCAAAACCACTCCAGACGCACACACACGTGCAGAGCTTTTGTTTATCTCGTCTCAAGATATCGTGAATGGACTATAGATAATAATATTCTTAAATAAGAGCAAATAAATGCTTCACATAGATCCGTTAGTTACATCACGTTCAAGAGACAGACGAAACCGCCTAACTGTTTGTCCTCAATGTACAAAACATGATCTTTCAGTTTGTTTACACTCAGCACTGATCAAGGTGGAATGCAGTATTACTACATAGGATTCTATGAGAGGTTCAATGTACTGTACTATCCAATATTCATTAACAACACTGTTAAACAATAGGTAACAGATTTCATAGTAGTTGAAGTGTGATAAGAGATGATAATGAATGAATAATAATGAAACAGTAGCAGGTCTGACCTACTTTTTGATGAGCGACTCATAGAAAACATGATGATGAGTTAGTTCTTGATCATCTACTTTTGATTCTTCTTCTTCTTTTTAATTACATTCTTCTTCTTGTTCTCTTCTACTTTTTTATATCCTCTACCTATTTATCTCTTTCTCTTCTATTTATTCTCCCCCTTCAACTTTTCATCTCATCAACTTCTCTTCCTCCTACTGGTTCTTGTTCTTCTTCTCCTCCTCCTCCTCCTCCTTCTCCTCCTCCTCCTCCTTCCTCCTCCTCCTCTTCTTCTCCTTCCTCCTCCTCCTCCTTCCTCCTCCTCCTCCTCCTCCTTCCTCCTCCTCCTCCTCCTCCTCCTCCTCCTCCTCCTCCTCCTCCTCCTCCTCCTCCTC
This sequence comes from Sogatella furcifera, assembly GCA_017141385.1. Lineage (NCBI taxonomy): Eukaryota > Metazoa > Arthropoda > Insecta > Hemiptera > Delphacidae > Sogatella > Sogatella furcifera. The sequence goes on along the minus strand of CM029555.1, from coordinate 3,658,943 downwards.
CTCCTCTCCTCCTCCTCCTCCTCCTCCTCCTCCTCCTCCTCCTCCTCCTCCTCCTCCTCCTCCTCCTCTCCTCTTCTTCTTCTTCTTCTTCTTCTTCTTCTTCTTCTTCTTCTTCTTCTTCTTCTTCTTCTTCTTCTTCTTCTTCTTCTTCTTCTTCTTCTTCTGCGTTGTTGTTCTCCTTAATCCTTATCAAAATGCATGTATTGCACAACAGCTGATTTTAATTCACTGAAAAAACATTTCACGACATTAATCCCAATTTGAACAGCTGTTTTTCCCCGTTTCTGGTTCACGCATGATGTCAATGATCTCAGTTTAATATGCGGTCTGCCCGAGCGAAGAAGACACTCTGGCATAATCTGAAAATTACTCCACCTCGGTCAATATAGGTTCAAAAATTATCAATTTGTTCCCAAATTGTAGAAAACATTCTGTTATACAACTTGAGATCAAATTTATAATTTCTGAACCAATACTGACCGAGCTGGAGTCAGTTTCTTATCTTGCCAGAATGTCTTCTTTGCTTGATAGACTATACATTGTATTGTGAAGAGGCTGCTTAACCCATTTTTCGACTAGTGTCTTAATAAATTCAAATTGTTCTACAATTACTTTATAGAAGAGTAGAACAAGTCTAAAAATAATTTTAGTTATCAAAATCAATCAAGTTAAGAGTTGGGTTCAATTGAGTTTGATTGAGAACTGTTGATTCGATTTTTATGGTCCAAGTGATCACCATAATCATGAAACAATCAACAGCACATCCAATGATCAATGAGGCATTATTGCAATGAACTAAGGATAGCTCAGTTTTCTAATAATAAATCTACTAATTACTTTATTCTATATTAAATCTACTTTACTATTCTCTCTTGAATTTTAAACTTCTGCCACAATTTAAAAAAACGTACCCAGTTAATTATTTATTCATTAACAGAAAATGATAAACTTATTGGTTAAAAATTAAAAACACAGGTTAACGTCCAAAACGTCTTTATACCAAATTTTGATATATACTAAGTTCAAAACTAGGTTATCTTTCTTCGCAGCACTTTCAGAAGAATTTATTGTCACTATAGCTATCATGTTGAGTTTGGACAGAGATTTTTTGGCGTCCTGGTTATTTGGCGCTAAATGCTATCTACAATGAGCAAAACTGTCACAACATACCTTATCGTACTTTATCATTAAAATATGAATTTTTTAATATTGATAAATCTATTTTATTAGTTTGCTTGAAAGCACATAAGGAGGGAATAATAAAATTTCCACAGAAAAATATTAAGAATCATAAATATTTCATTCCACTGGAAATAAAAATGTTGTAACAAAAAGCCGACAACTCAATAGCAAGCAAATTAAAGATCTCAGCCATTTCTACTGCTCTACCCAACTTTCTTGAATAACATTTGAAATAGTTCCGAATTGAGTTAGCAGATAACAGTAGCGATAGGGTGACTTGCTTCGACTTCCATTGGACACGCCTCCAAGCTCCACCTACAATCAAAATGGCCGAAAACATTGCTTTGAAAATTTTCTAAATTCATCCAGTAGATGGCAGCAGTTGCCGGGTGATGTTTCAGATTTGACTTGGACACGCCTTCTTGCCACGCCTGCTCTTTTCTTATTGGTTGACAGTGTTTTGAGTTCTGTCTTGGAAAATGGCTGCTAGCAAGAAAATGATGGATGTTGTAAGACAAAAAAATTACGCTGATCTACTATTGATGATCTTGTGCTAATATAATATTTATTTATGTATTCAGGCTGGTAAGATTCTATCGAATTAGTATTAGAAGAACTGATTTATAGAATTTAGACTCAGTTTCACTTTTACTGTGCAACTTAGGCCAGTACTAGACTTCAATAGTCTTATGCTAAAATGCTGTATGAAATGAGATGGAAATATGATTTCTCACTCCCATCTTAGGCGGGTATTACACGATAATATTTCTATGATCATAGTTGATCATATGGAAAGAGACAAAAATATGATTTCGTATTTTCATCTCTTTCCATATGATCAACTATGATCATAGAACTATTATCGTGTAATACCGGCCTTATACTCATTAATTCTATTTTTCATACGATGAATATAATGAAATAGAACTCAAACTATTCATGATCTAATACAGCCCTCTTGCCAGAAAAAAGTTTAAAAGACTACAACAATTCTTTAAGATATTAGGGAGAAGTTTTTATCGGAAACTAGTTTGTGATTGGACGAGTATAAGGTGGTTGTCAGCGAACAATAGAATTAAATTTAAGAGAGGTGTTTCTTGGCTTGATTCATACATTCCAGGGGAGTCCGATGGTAGCAAGCATTCAAAAGGCATACCAGTGTCCTAATGATAAGTCGGGCTTCGGCCAAAAACTCAAGTTCTGTCACGTAAATTTGTCAAACTCTTTAAAAATAAGTACATTGATCGTTGTTTTTCAATATTGATCAATTCATTATGATAAATGAGTTTATGCAGAAATAATTTCTTGTGGATTCAAGTTGTTGGTAGAATGAGTTTTTCATCAAATGGTGAAAAAATCATCCTAATGGTCCAATTGAAATTTTTCAAATTTCCGTTTTGCATCATCCGCCGCGGCGCCCCCTTGGCTGTGGCGCCCTGTGCGGTCGCACACTCCGCACACTCTACGCGAGGGCTCTGAGTTTGAATAAATTTAAATTTGATACAGTACACATTCTACAATAATTTTCTCTTTCATCACGACTATAAAAATTGTGGGAAGGGGAATGTATATTGATTCTTCCAACTATAATTTGACCAAGATTGAAAAATATATGAGAGCATCTGAAGACTAAAGGAAGAACAAGATGTAGCTACAGTTGAGGCAAAAAAGTTAGTTGTAATCTACTACAACTCAAGTAAAACATATTTTTTTCACAAACATCTAGGCATAGCTGAATGTCAGCTCTAGTTGACAACATCAGCTGTTGGAGCGAACGTGGAGCAGAAAAATCCGCAAATAGCCTACCCTAAAATAAGGAGACTTTGGAAGAAGATGAAATGGTGAAAGAAATGAAAGTATCTAGCAGGAAAAGGAGAAAATCCTGCAGAATAAGATCATAGAATAATAGAACACTAGGATAATATAGGATCATCTCTGATAAGATATAATAATAATGATGATAATTTATTCAATATTGATCAAAAACATAATCATTGAATAATAAGGAGTAGCCTGAATCGGATGAGCAAAATAAAAGAGAACTGATAATAATAAGAAGAATAATAAAGAAGAACTGATAATAAGAAGAGAGGAACTACAAACGGGAAAATAAAAAAACAGAGAATACAAAGACAAAGGATAGTTAAGTAGGCCTACAGTAAGAAGAGAAAAAACTGTTAATAAGTGCTTCTGTCTTGATATTAGCGGAACTTGGACCACGGCTCTGTTATCTGCCGACATGAGATGACAAACGGTAAATTAATCAGGAATTAACTAACGGCAGGGTGAACTTATCAAGATTCTTGTGAATGAAAACGGCAATTTGGTGCACCTCTTACAGATAGGAAACTCCTGAGCAACGTTGCAAATTCTTACGTTGCAGGAGTCCGAGAAGTTTGAGATCCATACAAGGAATTTCTATGAATAAAGAGGACTGTTATGTTTGAGGAAAAATGTTTTCCAATATTTGAGAAGGGGGTATTCAAAACCTTGAAGGGGTATTAAAAGTACTGCTCTTGGCAACTTGTTTTGTCATCTAGATTCTCAAAATAAGATGAGGATATTATTTCTCAGTATAATCTTGAGCAATTTGAAAAAAGACAAATACAATACAAGTGTGAATTTTTTATGTGGAAATCGCTTTTAAAAATTACCTCATTGTAATTAATTTCAAATTATTAAAAAATGATTGACAAATTGATCAGGGATAAGTGATATCATGTAATCGTTGATAATAAAAACCTTCTTTTTTGAATGATAAATTTATATCTGTACTTTAGGATCTTCATTCGAAATCACATTTACTCTTCTCCAAGTCATTGGACTCTTACAAGTAATTGGATTCGGAATGAAACTAGTAATTTAGGTGGATGCAATTTTCACCTAAGATTTTTTGGGATACAACATGGTGACCGTTGTGACAGTAATTTACATCATATATATAAATGCTTTTATTTACATAAAACATATATTCACAAATCTTTGGAAGACAAAACATCCAAATTCAATCAATAAACCAATAATTTTCGACTTTGTTCTTTCACATTGGAATTCATAAATCTAGAACTGAGCCAAACTACAAAACAAACCCTACTCAAGCACATCATGCATACAATGAGACAAAGGATAGTCCCTAGCTGAAACTATCAAGCAACTCAACAATTTTCGTTCCGTATCGTATCAGAGGAGCTTCCTCCCCACAACAAATCAACAGGTAGTTTTCACGCTGTTGTCAACCGCCGGTCAAAAACACTCAGACTGTGTCTATGCCGCGTCGCCGCGTGGTCTGTGCGTAATCACGCATCTACCGGTTTTTTCTCCACGCACTTTTCTCTGTTCACGCGTTTTTCTCTGTTTTGCTGAATTGTTCGTGCGGAAAAATCGCTTCAACAAGTCTCAAACCAACACTTCAAAGCCTTAGTATGTGACTGCAAAAATAAGGCATGTAGATTGAAATTTAATTTTTGAAAAATGTTCGTACCCTCGACTAAATTTGAGGTTATGATACAGTGAACAGTGATAAGCCGGTTGTTAGAACGTTATCTACGGTTTAACATGTTCTAGAATCGTGCCAAAAATTTATGAACATTTTTGTATATTTTCAATGAAGGGGATATTGGAATATTGATGTGTGTTGACACTCCTCTATTTATAAATTCGTGAGAAATATTTTTTATATGAGGGATATTCAAATAAATCCAGGCTTACACAAACGTGTTAGTTAAGGTTTTGAAGTACTATAGTATTGTGAACTTATCACAAGTGGTGTTGTGTTTGTGAACGGGTGTTTTTTCAAAATTGCATGAACTTTTCTCTGTTGAACACAAATTGCATATGAGTGCTGCGAGGAAGGACTAACGGCAGACCCTGTATTTGAGGACAGTATTTTCAAGAATAAATGTGAGTAGAAAATTGTTTTGCAAATTCTTAGCAATACAATAATAAGAGTTGTTAATAATATTAATTAATGATTATTGGTGTTAATAACGTATTTTTATTGTGTATTCACTACTTTTATATTCAGCTACATATAGGCAACCATGTGAGAGATGCAATCATGCCAGAGATGTGAATATTCAATATTGCGATAAGCAATGGTAATCATTATTATCCCAATGAATGGCTCACAGAATTCGATTTAAGTTATTGATGACGGGTTTTTCCAAGCACACTCAAAGTTGAGGGACGACCCTCAAATTTTTATGAATAGCTGACATTTTCTATGATAAGTATAGGAAATGTAGTAGTGTAGTAAACTTGAGGGTCCCTCAAATTTGAGTATGCTTGGAAAAACCTAGCATCAGAGTTATAAATTTTCTACTCATTAGAAGGAGAAATTTTGAATAGAATAAAAATTAAATTTGTAAATCTTTTCACCAATAACATCTCTCATCTCTCACTCATTTCCATCAACATCTCCCATCACCACTTGCCTCCCATCTTTCGTGCCCACGAAACAGGTGAAGTGCGTTCAGTAAAAGATACAGGCACTTCATCTGCTTCGTGGGCAATTTATGTATGTATCTTTTGTGTATCTTTTACTGTACAGCACTTCACCTGTTTCGTGAGCACGAGCCGCTAGTGCATCTCCCATCTCTTTTCCATCTTTAAAGCTCAATCATTATCGGCTGTCTCAAATGATAAGAGAAGAAACCATTCAATAATAACGGAACACATAAAAATAACACAGAATCAGTGATAATTCAACATTTTTCTTCATGAGATAAAAATATCATGAGATCCAATGAAAGCTGGTATAAGCTTGAAATTAATTTATACTGATCATGAAAATTTCTGGTAATAAATATAATAATGTCAAATCAAGATAGTAACATAGGCCTACTCTATCCAAGTTGGCGGATGGAGAGAACTTATTTTAATGTTCAGATCTGTCGAGGCAGTCGGTGAGCGGTCTTCGAGAGTGAATCAAGTTCAAAGTAACCTCAGCAACATCTTCGCTCTTGCAGACCGCTTTCAGACTGACCTGGCCGAGGTGAGCATTGATAACAATCATTTTTCAACCGCCAATCTCTTTGTAATTCACAAAGAACCGATCAATGCAGCCGATAAACGGTTCGACAGACCAGAAAATTGTGAATGCTATGAGAAAAATTAGAGGCAAACAACTTTTGCGGAGTTACTTTTAAGGTTATGTATCAATATCACTAGTATAGTCTGTCCAAGCAAAGAAGACATTCTGTCAAGATGGGAAAATGACTTTAGCTCGGTCAAAATTGGTTCAAAAATTTTTAATTTAGCCTCAAATTGTAGGAAACATTCTGATCTTCTATTTGAGAATGAATTCATAATTGTTGAACTAATATCAACCGAGGTGAAATAATTTTCCCATCTTGCCAGAATATCTTCTTTGCTTGGACAGGCTATAGAAGCAACGTACAAGGTCTTATGACGTCACGAAGCGTTTCAAGCTATGTTGAGTGGTTCCGTGTACTTGATAAAGTTGATAAATTGAGTGAATTTGAAAGTTATTTTGCCAATTTTTGTTTATTCATCAAACAAAAATGTGCATTAGTTGATTGCTCAAACTGATTTCCAATTTTAGTTTTGTATTTGGCAGGAGGCTTATTTTTACGTGATAAGAGAATTGATACAAGTTATAACTAAGAATCAAAAACGCTAGGACATGAGACACGGTACTTCTCTCCAGGGGTTCAGAATAAATTCGAATAAGGAAGCTTTATTTAAATCAATATTAGACATGGATTTGAGCAGCTTTGAGTTTGGAATGCAATATTATCACTTACATTTTATAAGCACTCCAAGATAGCATTTGAATTTGATAATGTGGTAATGTACTGGTATTCACACTGCAGTAGATGAATACATTCATAACGCCATAGACCCTAAGATTGGATCTGTGAACAAATTATAAAAAAATTAAGATCAATTTCGAAAATAACCACAAAATTGAATCAATTTTCCTGCGCTTAGGCTGATGCCTGTGTAGGTTTTCTCCTGTATGTTGTATAGTTATAAGATGAAATGAACGTATTCTTTTTTTAAATCACATATTTAAAAAAATCAATACGGTAATTGAAACTATGGCTAGTTATAATAACGAGATCATTCTTCATAAAATTATTTTGAACTTTACTTTATGAATTCCTAAGGTCATAAGACTCTCCTCTCCAGAGGAAAATATTTTCAACCAGAAAGCCATAATAACTCTTGTTTACTAGAGACATTCCTATTGAAGATCATCACTGACTCACATTCTATTAAAATTCAAATAGAACGTTTCATTGATCAGGTCCAACTCTTCAAGCGCGATAGATCAACATGCAAATAACACACGGCGGTGCATTGTAGGCTATGTATATTGACGTCATACCAATGCATTACGTAGATTGAGTGTTTGATTAAGTTTTAACTCAAAGTAGAGCAAGATAAGTACGCCAAATACAACATAAGCTTATTGATTCCACTGGCGGCTCGTGCCCACGAAACAGGTGAAGTGCTGTACAGTAAAAGATACGGGCACTTCACCTGTTTCGTGGGTACGAGCCGCCAGTGATTTGATTCATACAGTCTTGGTACACAGACATATCTATGATCATCAAAAGTTGACGTCTCGTGAAATATGGATTATTATATTAGAAAAATCGATCTGTTTTTTGCTTAATAATTGAAAAGTTTAATTGTGTTTTGAGACGAAAATCGGTTTATCTAGATATCTGAATATATGTTACAATGTGGGTCGTCATAATAAATCGGTGAATTAAATAGGATTTTAAGATCGAACAATTTGAAAATTTCTTGACATTTAACTAAACTGTAAACTTGAAAATGGGAAATCGAAATTTTTCACTTATTAGTCAATCTAATACAATTACATAATATGATACATATGATTACATATATAATACATATTATGACAATCTGCAAGAATTGCCAATAAGCAAGAGATATCTATCAAGAACCAAAAATCTTGTATAGTCAGGCACTGGCGGCTCGTGCCCACGAAACAAGTGAAGTGTTGCACAGTAAATGATACGGGCACTTCACCTGTTTCGTAGGTAAGAGCCGCCAGTGTAGTCAGGTCTAACAAATGAGACCTTCTGCCAAGATGGGAAAATGAATCCAGCTTGATCAATATTGGTTCAAAAATTATAAAATTCATAATCTATAAGACATTCTAGCAGGCTAGGAAATTACTCCAGCTCGATCAATAATATTGATCAAATAATGGTTTCAAATTAATGTAGAGCAGAATGTTTCCTAGAATAATTGAGGCTTAATTTATAATTTTTGAACCAATATTGACCGAGCTGGAGTAATTCTCCCATCCTGTCAAAATGTCTTCTTTGCTCAGACTGTACATCAATCAAGAATCTTGTAGCATTGTTGTTGCAAATAAGAATCCGCCTATAAAGCCGCAGACCGAGAACCAGTTGTGATTCTAACCTTTACGTAATTCACGCTCCAACTGGTTTCCTTCTCAGTTGACAATGAACTACAGAAACTAGAGACTTTACATCCTACGATAAGATACAGTATCAAGATTTTATCATTATTATTTGAACTGTTAATGAATAACAAGACTATTTTTGTAGCGATATCAATCACTTTTGTTCAAAAAGTGGGGTGATAAGAATAATAATACTACTGATAAAATGTGTTAATTTCTTGAATCACAAAATTATAATCGAATTTCATGATGATGATATAATCATGATATAATTTCATGATATAATGTGAGAAAAATAATGCATTTAGTCTGATTGAGAACCGTGAAATTTATTATGAATAATATATTGCAGTGACCATTTGTCTTGAGATGAAAATTGATTAATTAAAAATTCATCATATCGATTGAACTATGAAGATCTTCAGTACACTGGCGGCTAATGCCCACGAAACAGGAGAAGTGCTATGCAGTAAAATATACGAATATTTCATATGTTTCGTGGACACGAGCCGCCAGTACTCCAGTAGGTTCTTTCTGACAGAGAATCATCGATAACGTTCTCTGAAATATACACAAATTTATCATATTATCATCTATTCCATGGAAAAATCGTCTAAAATTTTCTCCATTAAATTTAATAGTCTAATATAGAAAAAAACATTATTTTGGACTCTACGAGATTCTCACTTCCGATGCTGAAAAACAATGAGTAAACCATTTAGAGAAGGAAACTGCAACTGTAGTCCGTCAAAGCAAAGAAGACCTCTGGCAAGATGAGGAAATAAATTTTTGAACCAATATTGACCGAGCTGGACTCAAATTCTCATTTTGCCAGAGGGTCTTCTTTGCTTGGACAGACTATACGTGATATTGTCTGTGTTTCCATCTGATAAATATTTTTAGTATTCTTCCAAATGAAAAATAAACTGATTTAAAAAAATCACGAAGATAGCTGGATCTAAATCAAATATACGAGTACGATGACATTGTTGACATTAGGCACCTACAAGGTTCGCTCTGATTGGCCATCAATAAGTATAACAACCACCATTTCAAAGTTTTCTCCAATCAGAAGCCAGTAGCTAGCAACGTCACAGCTGAACTCTGTCAGCCCACTGTGATGGAGGCTCTCCCATTGCTAGCTTCCTATTGGTTGAAATCGTTAACGGCTACTGGCCAATCAGACTGCTTGAAGCATTTGGAGGCGTGCCTTGCCAGCCAGCATTGTCACTCCTAGTTTTTCTAATAGTTCCTTTCTTATTCTAGTTCTAGTTTTCTCCACAATATTCTCAATAAATTTATTCCTTTATTATTTTCTTATTAAGTAAAATTGTTTTCAGGATATCGACCAATAATCATAGCAGAATAATGAATGGTGAAATGGTCTTTATCGATCTTCGTGTGTTTTTCTCAATTTCTAATTTGAAGAAAACGTTTACTTGATTAGAACTCATTTCTTGTCGAATTTCTTTTCGGATCAGATTGTTCCCAGGATGTCGATGAAGAAACATTCAAGAATATTAGTAGGTTTCTATTCGATAATAATTGTCAATTAGGCCTAAACTCATACTTTCACATGATTCGGTATTAGATTAATTTTTTTTTCACTGAGGGTGAATCAATGAATTACAAACTTATTCAGAAGTCGAGGCTTTTTCAAGTGAAGTTTATTAAGCCTATTGAAACAATTTTTAATGTCAATTATAATACATTTCATCTTGAATTGACTTGGATTCAACTTGAGGGATATATTTAATTTTTGAGGGACTGATATAATTTTTTCCTCAGTTTAGAAAATCTACAGTTTCTTTTCGTATTGAGCACTGGCTGTTCGTGTCCACGAAAGAGGTGAAGTGCTGTACAGTAAAAGATACGAGCACTTCACCTGTTTCGTGGGCAGGAGCCATCAGTGCTATTGAGTAGGCTATTATTTCTTACCCTATAAGAACTCACTCTTCTTATTGTTCTTAATGTTTGACAATTTAATAATTCATACTTGAATTACACCTTTCAATTTAGTCTCAATTTTTTCCAATATTTCAAAAGAATTTTCTTCCTATTGCACAAAAATATTATTCCTCCACAATTTTTTCTTATTCTCTGCATAATTTCCTACTTTTATTTTTCACCAATTTAGTCATTCTATTCTCATTATTATTTGCGTTCAATTTTTCTTATTCGTGCATAAATTTTGTACAATTTTCTCAACACTTATTAGCCTTATTCCTATTAGTTCTTTTGTACATTTTTCGTTGCACTATTTTCAATTATCAAAATTATTTCCAATTATTAGCCTTATTCTTATCAGTTCTTTTGCACATTTTTAGTTCTTTTTGCACCATTTTCACATTTCTCTCTACACCGTTCTCATCTTACAGGTCAGTCAATATTTGGATTCGTGGATACGAGGATAATCGCTCACAGGTATTAGCGGCCGAATACAAGTTAAATTGCATGATTAACCTGTGTTTGTCCTAAATATAGCGACAATTTGTACTCGATTGGATAAATGAATCTACTAATAAAACTCGTATTTCGATGTGAAATTGTTCAACAATATCGGTATATTTTCAATATGCTCGTCCAACATCATTATCAATAATAGCTCTCAATTTTCAGATGTACCTCTTTAAAATATCACGTATCAACATTAGACCGTATCAAAATTATTAGAATAATTAGTAAAGTTTCAAGATTTTTCATCAATTTTCCCCCTCAATGACGCCTAGTCACCAATCCCAGCTTGTGTATTTTACCTGGGTGATGAGAAAGATAAAATTAGGAAAGATTATGATAAAAGATAATAGAAATAGATAAAGATAATATGATAATGATAATGTTTTATGATAAAGATAATAGGAAAGATCAATGATAACTTGTAGGCTATTCAAAATATGTTTGAGTTGACCAGTCGAAAACAATTTATTACTATAATTGTCTGCAATTGATTATTACTTTACAGAATGTAAATTGAGATAATTTCAGTGTTGAAATGTAAATTTTTTGATGGATAGATTTACAAAGAAAAATTACGTTTTTTGTAGATACCTTGAGGTTTAAAAACAAAATCACAAAATAATTGTGATTAAAGGCTTGTATCATAGTTATGATGTCATTATACATTATTAGGATAACCCACATGGTTTTCCATTTTCCTATTTGAGGAAAATGATAAGGTTATCTGGCGAAGTGGAACAACCCTTGGGTATCCCCACTATTAAAAGTCATACGCTGAATAAATAATATTGTGATGACAGCATGTGAATAATATCTATGAATACAAAAGAATAACTATGCATTCATTACTTCAAGTTTAAAGAAATTAGTTTAGTCCTCCTAACTCCTATCCACGGTTAATATACTCTTCCGTTTATTACCGTCGTCCTACAGTTTTTGAATACTATTCACGTGATTATTTATTTCTTATAACAGTATTAAACCCCAAAAATTCACTCATTTTCGATTTTTTTATTACAAATATTCCAGTTATCTATTGTTAAAAAATGAATATGATGTGAAAAGTGACCATTGAATAGCATAGCATCATTGATATTTTTTATTGAAACTGACCATCAAACCGAAGAGAATATTAGAATACTGTATTAGTTACACTATGATTGAATGAAAAAACACGATTTGAGTTCGTAAAAATCTCGAGTCTACAATACTCGATTTCGTAACAATGTTGCAGTTCTCTTAGTCGTCTACAACCCTAATTACCGATACAATCTCATGAAATCTGGATGAAAAACGTGATCCCCGTAAAGCTCAGATCGACCCACTTCTCCAGAGACGTGCAGTCGTGATCTCATTCACTCGATTCTTGAAATAGCATAAAATTCAAGGCGAAATTACAGTTATCTCGTCTTTTTTCACAATCTTCCGTCATCTTCGTTGACTTTGTCCCTTTCATTTGAGATTGAAATGTCTTCAAATTATTGTCTCATTAGAGAGAATTGTTGCTCTTACTAGCTTCATAACATTCATTAAAAACCTTCAAAACAAATTCATCAAATTCATATAAATTCATCGAAATATTCTTCCTTCTTAATTCTAATTCTCAGTTTCTAAAGAATATATTTCATTCTTGATACTTGCTTTCTTACTTTTAATCATTATAAATATATACCCTATACTTTTTCCTTTCTTCCATTTCTTCATTTTTCTATCTTTCAATTTTTCTCCTCATCCTAACTTATACTTTTCCTGATTTTCTCGCTTTTTTTATCTTGTTCTTCAAATCTATTGTTATAGTCTATCCAAGCAAAGAAGACCCTCTGGCAAGAAGAGGAAATGACTCCAGCTCGGCCAATATTGGTTAAAAAATCATCTATATGGTTTAAAATTGTTGATCAGAATGTTTCCTACAATTGAGACCAGATCAATCATTTTTAAAGCAATATTGATCGAGCTGGAGTCATTTTCTCATCTTGCCAGAGGGTCTTCTTTGCTTGGACAGACTATAGTTGTCTCTCTTCTCATAACAATGGTTAAGTGTAAGAGAGGACCTGCGATTCCTAACTTCGCCTGTTATGGAAGACAAAAATAAATAAATAAACAACTTCTTACTCCTTCCACATTCCATTCTATTTCTACACCTTTTTTGTTTTTTTTTCGTCATCCACTCTATTTTCATTCTAGCTCTGCCTTCTTCATTTCAATATTTTAGTGCCTTTTTTATTTTAAATATTTACATCTATTATACACATTATAGCCATGTCATGTTCTAATGTAGGATGATTTGGTAAACTCCTTTTTCCTACTTATGGTTATTCTTTCTCTTCTTTTCATTCTACTTTGTGGTTAAGTGGTAGAGTGGACATTACTGTCCAAACTTCGCCACGTCATTAGAATGAAGAAGTCATCCTATTCTATACTTCTCATTCATATCAATTCCATTGAATCGTTCGTTTCATTTTCCATTACCTACAATCCTACAATCCATCATTTGAACATTTCTTGCTACAATTCCCTCTATTGAATTCACTATTTAGTCTTTCATGGTTTATTCCTATCATCATCTTCTTCAGATGATTCAGTCTTCATCTCTATATTATTCCATGTCTCATCTCATACACATTTCATAGTATTATTATGAAAGGGAAAAATAGTCGGATTGTAGAATGAGTTATATGTAGGAGTAAATAATAGCATCCCATTCACACTGGCGGCTCGTACCCACGAAACAGGTGAAGTGTCCGTATCTTTTACTGTACAGCACATCACCTGTTTCATTTTCATGGGCACGAGCCGCCAGTGCCTATTTATTATACACATCATATTATCAAAGAGAAAAGTACTAAGATTGTAAGTGAGTTATATGTTGGAGTGAATAATAACAACCCAAATTAAAAATCCCAAGATTTTCAACATATCTTGTTAAATCTTTGATCTTTCCAGTTCACATCCAAAAATATGTTTACAAACTAATAAGGTTTGTGAAAGAAGGCCATCCAACCCGAATTCATCTCATATCTCTACAGAGATTCGTTAACGTAATTACAGTTTTATTACAGTACTATCAACTCTGTAGGTCATGTAGCATATTTACATTAGTCATATAATCATATAACGGCCATATAATCAGAAATGTTTGGAGTAAAATCACCCTATCAAGGTGAAAACGTGAATCAACGTCTCAATTAGGCTCTCTTTCACTCTCTCTCTCTCTCCCAATCACTCCCTCTCTCTTACTCTTTCTCTCCCCAGCCCTCTTTGAACATTCCTTCTCTATCTCTCTCTGCAGCCTCACAAAGAGCGACTGTGATTGGTCATTACCAGCCACCTTGAAAAGGCGGCAATTTTGAACATTCAACATCTTTATCGTTGCGAAATATGAAAAATTGACATTTTCTTAGCTGCTTTGTTGTTGGAATAATATGATTCCCTTTGTTCGCGTAATTTGAAAATTGTAGGAGGTGAGCCATCGCTGCAGAAAGAGAAGAAGAAAAGAAGAAGAAAAAGAAGAAGAGGAAGAAGGAGAAGAAGAAGAAGAAGAAGAAGAAGAAGAAGAAGAAGAAGAAGAAGAAGAAGAAGAAGAAGAAGAAGAAGAAGAAGAAGAAGAAGAAGAAGAAGAAGAAGAAGAAGAAGAAGAAGAAGAAGAAGAAGAAGAAGAAGAAGAAGAAGAAGAAGAAGAAGATCAAATATTGAATATGTTGTCAAAAAGTGAAAAATTGAAATAGAGAGATGAGAATTTGCGATATAGCATTATTTTCTGATAAAATATGATTGAAATCAATGAATTTTGTGTCATGGAGTTTAGAAGGAAGAGTTCGCAGATACAATAGAAGTTCTTCTTCTCTCAAACATTGTTCAATGAATGATTGTAGACCAGCCATATAATTATAACTCAATTTTCCCATACCAGAATCAAATTTGTTCATCAGAACTAGAAAATTTGTTTTGTTTCGAATATGACCATGAATTTATCTTCATATAACATACTGTCTTTTTTCGAAATAATTATGATCATTCACATTTGAATAGTAAAATACGTGATTTCTTCAATATCCAGGATTTGTCTTACTTAAAAAATAATCATCAACTGATTCTTATCTACCCTCATCTGTGTATCTGTCTTCTCTCAAAATTTGATATTTCAAAATCGAACGAAAATACTTTACGCGATTTCAAAAATATTGATAGTTGAGAGTACACAAAGAACCGAGAAATTAAATTTAAACTTTTTATCAATGAAGTCATACTCGGGATAAGTTGAACTCCAATATTTTCCACATGACCACACCATATGAAACAAAACGTCTTCGAAATTATTGTAAAATTATGACTTGTCCATTAATTTTGTAAAACCACTGTTTAAGTCAAAACGAAACGTTTTTTCCGTATTGTTCCATCCAGTGTGAAAGCACCCTAGTCTGCACACATCGTCTAATAAATAATTCGTTGCAAATTAGTCGTTGCCCTCGTTCTGCCATGTTCGTTATTGGTGTTGTTCTTGTTTTTGTTATTGTTGTTGTTAGAGCGAGCGCCCAATATTTTCCCAGAATGCATCACTCGATGTGACAGCTACTCAACAACACGTTAACACGTGTTGTCAGCTGGTTGCTATGGCAACGCATTGTAATCAATAGACAACAAATTGGAAATCATTTCCACTTCGCTGAGAGAGTGACAACGATAATTAGATTATGCTCTGTTTACGGCTAGGCTAGGGAGAAATCTATCTTGGTCTCAGAAAAGAAAAGAGAAGAAACGAGAAGAGAAGAAAGAAAGAAAGAGAGAAATAACTACTATCTCTTAAAAAATTGAAATAATGAATTTCAGTATAGCCTATTATGTGGTTATCTACATAACACTGATTCAATTTGAATGTAGATCTAGAAGAAAAAATGAACGATATTACTTCATTAAGTATCAATTCCAAGGTTACAAGTAGTTGGATACTGTATGTTTAATAAAACATTTATTTTGCCGGTGGAACATCCTTTTAGGACTCCCCACCAAACATGGCATACGATAATAATAATAATAATAACAATAATAATAATAATAATAATAATAATAATAATAATAATAATAATAATAATAATAATAATGTTGATAATAATAATATTAATAATAATAAAACATTCCTAGAGTTCACCATTTACTAAAGAGTTCATCAAATTTAAATTAGTTGAATTACATATCATAGTTAAATTACAAGGGTTAGTTTTATGAATATGAGGATTATATTCAAGTAAGTTAATTAAACTGAGTTGAATCAGTCAATATTGCAGAGTGCAACTCAGTTTCATAACGTTCAATTAATTTTTTTTTTCAATTTGATAGATAAAATGAAATAAATCAACCCTTTATAAACTTTAAAAGTATTATTTTATAAAGGGTATTTGGTTTATCTCATGTTATCTATCAATTTTTTGAATAGCCTCAAGTTGACAGTTTAATTTTTTCAATTTATTTACTAACGAGCTCACAATATTTCTACTGCATTAAGAATAAGAATAAGAATAAGAATGCCTTGATTTCTTCAATACATGCATACATACAATGCTATCGGAAACGTCAGTCAATATAATACATAGTTTTGTGTATAATAGTTTTTTGTGTATTTATAGAGGAAAAATCTCATTTACTTCAACACGGTTCAATACTCTTTAACAGAGTCTTATACACTTTACCATCATAGTTCGTCTAAATTGAAGGAAGATTTTCTTACACTTCATCGAAGTTCAATGATTATGATAACGAGAAGCATGAGGTGATCAGAGTTCAGTGTATTCTGACTAAATTCAACAGAGCTCGTTGCAATATAATGAAGTTCAACGGAGTTCAGTACAGAATAATAGAGTTCAACGGAGTTCAGTGCGAAATAATGGAGTTCAACAGAGTTCAGGGTGTGAGTATAAGGGTTGAAGTTCCGGGAAGAACATGAGGGTTGCTTTGAATATGTGGTCTGTTTATTGTTGAGAGGGTTGAACGACCCGCAAATTGATTCTCGAGTTGATGATTTGATTCTTGGTTGCCATGGTGACCACTCAAGATACTGTCGGTTGCTTGAGTAAACATGTTGATCTGAGTGATGGAAAGTGTTGTTGAAAATTGAAAATGACCGAGAGTTTGAAAAGAGAGAATAGATGAGTGATCAAGGGAAGGAGAGAGAGATTAAGATACAATCATTTTATTCATGTAGATTACATAATACAATAAATCAGTTTAAATCCCATGCTATAAGAACAAAAATTAATAAAAATTGGCACTAATCACATTATGGATAGCTTGAGTTCGCTTTTTTTTTTTTTGAGGGTGATGCCCACATGGGCTCTTGGGCCTGTGCGTGGGTAATGGGAAGGATGATGATGAGAGATGAATGGACCTACTGCTTTAGGTGGGTTCCGAACCACCGGGAAGCGATTTTTGAGGCTCATGAATTGAATTCAGAGGAGCCGGTCACCGTTATTATGGACTACGGAAACTTATAAAATGACTTATAGGATTTTAAAAGCTAACGGTAATATTATATGAATTTGTGCTGTATCTGAGTTTAGACAAATGAATGTCCATTCTTGGAGAGGGAAGTTTGAGATTGAGAGGGAGAGAGAGACATAGAGTTTGACTGATTGAATGCCTTCATTTAGGGTGGAGTTAGTAATCTTTGGTTTTCTCTACCACGCAACGCTTAAAAAGATCAAATTATATTAGATTAGAATACTTTATTACTACTACACGTCAGAAGATTTATGTTAAAACGTAATTATATTGAAAATTAGTTGTTCCTGGAGGAGGAGGAGAAGAAGAAGAAGAAGAAAAAGAAGAAGAAGAAGAAGAAGAAGAAGAAGAAGAAGAAGAAGAAGAAGAAGAAGAAGAAGAAGAAGAAGAAGAAGAAGAAGAAGAAGAAGAAGAAGAAGAAGAAGAAGAAGAAGAAGAAGAAGAAGAAGAAGAAGAAGAAGAAGAAGAAGGAGGAGGAGAAGAAGAAGAAGAAGAAGAAGAAGAAGAAGAAGAAGAAGAAGAAGAAGAAGAAGAAGAAGAAGAAGAAGAAGAAGAAGAAGAAGAAGAAGAAGAAGAAGAAGAAGAAGAAGAAGAAGAAGAAGAAGAAGAAGAAGAAGAAGAAGAAAATGAGAGGTTTAATTCACTAATAGCCACAGTAGTGAATTAATAGAACAACAATAGGCCTACTCTATACATTGATTGTACCGTAGCGTAGGCCTAATAGATATTCCTCCACCTACGTCAATATCAACGGAGAGTAGGCTTTAACGATTAATAATTTGGAGGTCAACTAGTAGTATGAACAATTTATCGTGTAACGATATTGATGCTGTTATTATTCTGTACGGTAGATTTCCCTCTTTCTTACATAAATTAGTATAAAATTAATTTTTTTCTGAAATCATGAATTTAGATTACTCCCGTTCCACACTTCACGATTTTTGGACGTCCGGTTTTTTGTTGAATTTAAAAATTTTACTAGATTGAACAGAACTTTACAAACATTATGATGTGTTGCTGATTGCTTAGCTTTATTCAATCTTTCAAAATTCATGATGGAAACAATGATTACAAACATTATTGATTTCTTAGCTGTATTCAATCTTTCATAATTTATAGGGGAAACACGAAACCGTACGATCAAAAATCGAAAGTACTAGAAGCTGGGAATTGTAGGAAACATTCTGATCTACAATTTGAGACGAAATTTATAATTTTTGAACCAATATTGTTCAAGCTGGAGTCATTCTCCCATCTTGCCAGAATGTCGTCTTTGCTTGGAAAGACTATAACAATAGAAACCGTATATTGTTTGAGAACTATTTCAAATTAATTTTTAAAAGTTAGGATGAAGTGCGATCTTACATGATAAAGGGCTATACTTTGATCAACGGTCAATCCATACTTTGAAGATGAGTTATACATTCAACAAGATGGAAAAGGCATTAAACTTGCCTTAACCTGAACCCCGTTCAATTAACCGTTGTTTAACGTTAGTTTATCAGTTGAACGCTGTCTAGCGCTGAAAGACAACGTCTTACATGACCTTGAACCACGAAACTCGAATACAGATAAATATATGCGAGAAAAGACGACCTTGAAAGTTTAGTAGCCGCACCCTCAGGCAGCGCGTGCAACGAAGAAGAAGAAGAAGAAGAAGAAGAAGAAGAAGAAGAAGAAGAAGAAGAAGAAGAAGAAGAAGAAGAAGAAGAAGAAGAAGAAGAAGAAGAAGAAGAAGAAGAAGAAGAAGAAGAAGAAGAAGAAGAAGAAGAAGAAGAAGAAGAAGAAGAAGAAGAAGAAGAAGAAGAAGAAGAAGAAGAAGAAGAAGAAGAAGAAGAAGAAGAAGAAGAAGAAGAAGAAGAAGAAGAAGAAGAAGAAGAAGAAGAAGAAGAAGAAGAAGAAGAAGAAGAAGAAGAAGAAGAAGAAGAAGAAGAAGAAGAAGAAGAAGAAGAAGAAAATGAGAGGATTATGAAGGGAAGAATGAGGAGGAAGATTTGAAGAGCAGGTGGAGTAGGTGTAGAGGCTTTTAGTTTTAGGCTGGACGAAAATAGTCAAGAGAAGAGAAAAAAACATCAAATGACCAAAAGTATCCACTGCGAACCAAAGGTGTTGCCTAAATTAGTAATAAGCCTTAAGCCTGAAAGAGTGTAAGCCTCAAGGCTAGTAAATCTTACCAGGTGGGATATTTCTCTCGGAATTGAGGTTCACAAATCTGACGTCACCTATTTTCTATAGTGTCGCACTCTAGCGCCCAAAATGGAAAGCACAGCTGATGAAAATGTAAACATAACCTATTTTCGTTAGTGTTGAAGAATATTATTGTTGTAATGAATTCTGATGAGTTGAGAACATCACAATTACAATACAATATTTTCAAGTTGTCCTAGTTGTT
The DNA here is from genome assembly GCA_017141385.1 of Sogatella furcifera. Classification (NCBI taxonomy): domain Eukaryota; kingdom Metazoa; phylum Arthropoda; class Insecta; order Hemiptera; family Delphacidae; genus Sogatella; species Sogatella furcifera. The sequence continues at coordinate 3,638,991 of CM029555.1, read as the reverse complement.
TTGTAGTGAAATATGATTATTTTCATTTTTATAATCATAATCGCATAGTTTGAACCCACCAAAGCTTACTTTTTCCTCAACGGGAGCGCTAGCTTCTCGAATCTTTGGCCCCAATTTATGACAACAATAGCATTATATTCTTCTAGTATCACAACATTATTCATTATTATCCGACTGTAATAACACTCAATAATTTAATTTATCATTTTTACATATTCTCAAAATTATTTTCATCGATATTGAGCTTTTTACGTGGTATTTTTATATTTTTCAATTCTCTGTGGAACAGCTGGAAAATTGGAATCCTAGATACATGTCGAATCACGAATATAGGTATAGAGCATGATGTAAAAAATAAAATTAGTGACGTCATCCGGCAGGAAAAAAGTGGACTGCTGGGCTCTTATGGACGCTGGCTACCTGGTAGATTTACTTACCTTGTATAAGCCTATCTGTTACCATAATTTGGATTCCATCTTTCGAACAGACTGACTAGAATTGGTCTTGCTAAATGAAACAAAGAATAGAATGAAAAATGAAAACAAGATGCAGATTGGAAAGATATAATATATTGATGGAAGAAAAGAAGGTAAGGCTAATGAAGGCTCCTGAGTTCCAATACCAGAATATTCACAAAGTAACCTAACAAATAAGAATTGATATTAGAGGCTGTAAAGACTATAATCAGTCTTGTTATACATAGCCTACAGTCTCTTTAAAACTTCAAATAATGAAAATCAAAGTACCCTTTTTTTAATATTTTTATTTTACACTACAATAAATTGTTTCAACAATTGTTTCGGCAATAAAGCCATTGTCAAGTGTCCTACAGTCTCAATATCAGAAACCATGAGAACTTCAGAATTTTTTCACTGTTCATCATAGATTCTAGTCACAAATAATTAAAATTCATCATCATGTGAAATGAATTTATTGAATCTGTCCTGTACTTGAATTGTTTAAACTACAATAGATTTTTAATATTGTTTTTCCAATAGATTAATAAATAAATAATAAATAAATAAACAACAACTCAAACTTACAGACTGCGATTTTATGAAAATCTAATCTAATATAATCACAATTGCAAATGACGTCAGAGTGATTTTCTTTGCAATTGGTGGTTATAAACGATTGGATTTATACCTCAAGCATCTGTCCACTAGATTCAGAAAACTCAACTAATAATCGTCGAATAATCGAACACAAAGAACAAAGCGCTGTACTTTGTGATGAGCACTTATTTGAACATTGTACTCAATGCCTATGGCCTTCACACGTAGAGAGTGCTCTTGACCGCTTAAGCCACTATAGTCTGTCCAAACAAAGAAGACCCTCTGGCAAGATTAGAAAATGAGTCCAGCTCGGTCAATATTGCTTACAAAATTATTGATTTGGTCTCAATCATAGGAAATATTCTGATCTACAATTTGAGACCAAATAAACGTTTTTTGAACCAATATTGACTGAGCTGGAGTCATTTTCTCATCTTACCAGAGGGTCTTCTTTGCGTGGACCGACTATATCTGGTTACTTCATTCCTGACATTATGGCAATGCAACACTACTACTTTGATAGAAGATGTGAATGGGAGAAGAAGATAAGTAAGAACAAAAAGAGAAGGGGAAGTGAAGGTAGGTGGAAAATATATAGGAGGAGGAGTATAGGGAGGTAAAGACGAAGAAGAAGAAGAAGAAGAAAAAGAAGAAGAATAAGAAGAAGAAAAAGAAGAAGGAAAACAAAAACAACAACAACAAGAAGGATGAGGAGGAGGAGGTTGACAAGTAGTGAGAGAAGGAAGAAGAAGAAGGGGGAAGAGGAGAAGAAGGAGAAGAAGAATGAGACAGGAGAGAAAATTGAAAAATAATAAGATTGAAGAGGAAGAAGAAACAAAAAGTCTTGAAAAGTATTGGGACTATTTGGTAATTGGCAGGGGATGAGATGAGAATTTATTAATGATAAAAACTGGAGGAGGAGAAGAAGGTATAAAAAACAAAATAACAGAAAAGTGGAGTGAAGAAGAACAAAATTCGAGTAGAAGAAGGAGAATAAATTAGGGTAGAGTTGAATAACAAAATAGGAGGAGAAGGGATAAGGAAAGAAGAAAATAGAAGGTGGGAAAGTTAAGAAGTATGAAGGAGACTGATAAAACGAACAACAATAGGGAAAATGAGGACAAGGAAATTGAGCAAAGTGAGAATAGTGGAGGAGTCAGTAAGGAGTGGAAGAAAGGGAAAGAAAAAGAAAACTAAGAAAGTGAGGACAAAGAAGTAAGGAGAAAAAAGAAGGAGAAGAGAAATGAAAGGAAGAAATGGAAAATAAGAGTACAAAAAGAGATGAAGAAGAAAAATTTGGAGAAGACGTGGGTAAGAGACTTGAGAAGACCAAGACGAGAGAAGGAGAAAGATACAAATAATAATTAGAAGGAAAATAATAATACAGAAAAGGAGAAGAAGAAAGAAGAGAAGAATAATACAGAAAAGGAGAAGAAGAAAGAGGTGATGATGGAGAGAAGAGGAAAAATGTTCTCTTAATTGCATGGCCACAGAAGCTTGACTCATCTCTCATGATAAGCTTTATTATTGCACAGCACAGGTGTCTTGAAAACCTTCAAAGGATTGCGTTAACCAAGACAAAGGCTACAAGTGGGATTATGCGACTTCTCTAGTTGAATGTCAGGAGCTACTGTACCTAGTTGCCCTGTTGATTTGTTTTATTAAAGAGAAAAAAAAAATTTGAAGCTCAGGTTCATGTTAAAGAGCTTTGAAACTGTGAAAGTGTGATAATATACGTGTAACGGAAAAATTAAAGATTTAACATACTTAAGTAGAAAATAACTGAAAAGTTTACTGTTTATTATTTGAAACAAAAAATCAATGATGAAAGTAGCCCTGAGATAAAGGAAACATATAATTAATCGTATATACCTTTAGTTGGTTTCTGTTCTGGTATTCAAGAATTTATATTAAGAATGAAATAATAAAGGAACTGGCACACAATATTATATAATAATCATGCTGATTGTGAATAAATAAACTAATAATTTATAAAAAGTCTTCTTTCCTTTCCCCTTTTTTGCCATTACAACGTAACCCCTATCAAAAGTATTCAACAATAAAATGCATATTAAAAACCTATTTAAAAAAATAGGGAATGGCCACAGTAAAAAATAGTCATCTTTATTGTTAACAGTTATTTATTTAATAGTTATCATTCAATATGACATCTATCATGGTCATACATGCTTGATTTATGAATGATTGATACATTTAGTTAGTCGAACAAGTAATAAATCTCCTATAATAAATTTATATTATATAATAAACTATTGGCTCGCTTCGCTCGCCTTCTCTGTCTAGCCAGGGGGCTCCGCCCCTGGACCCCCGACAGTGTCAGCAGTGTCAGTGAGTCAAACAGGCTCGCTTCGCTCGCCTGCATAACCTCTGTCAGTGTAAGTTGAGACAAACAGGCTCGCTTCGCTCGCCTGCAAATTCCGTTCAGAAGGGATTCACAACTTATCGAACACAGCATTTCTAGACCTAATCTGAACCTGTTCACCAAATTTCGACATTTTCTACCAATTTATTCTCGAAAAATCCGAAAATCCGAAAAAAACTCTGAAAATTCCGAAAAATAGTAAAACGCTAATATTGAGCGTAACCTTGGGAACTATATAGGATATAGTTTGAAACTTGATTCAATATCTTCCAAGTTAGTTTATCTATTATCTCACTGAACCATTGAATTTACACTAATGATTGGTCGTATCAAGGCGGAAGATATGCAACCCGCAATACATCTACAATTTTGAAAAAACTGATTACTGGCTTAATCTTGTACGGAATTCAAAAATAACTCAACAAAACATTTCTAGACCTTATCTGAACCTACCTATCAAATATCAACATTTTCTACCAATTGGTTCTCGAAAAAATTGAGAAAACCCCGAAAAACTATAGAAAAACTTTAATATTTGGCGTATCCTTGAAAAGTTCCTGAAATCCATTCTTAGCGCGCGTCTAAACGTTCAACTGAACATGCCTGCCAAATTTGAACGCATTCGGTTCAGTGGATTTTTAGTTCTGCTGATGAATGAATGAATGAATGAATGAATGAATCAGTCAGTCAGTCAGTGCCATTTCGCTTTTATAGATATAGATTTATATCATATTATAAGCATTGTTATAATTACCTAAATTGATGAAACCATAATCATGTAACAAGATGTAATAAATCTTATACTCTTCAATTAAACACATCAGAAAGATTACAGACGCCAGAGATAGCAACTAATTATGTATAATTCATACATAATTCAAGCAATTCCATTTCAAATACTCATGAACCACTATTTTAATGAAATCAAGTGAGCGTAGATCTTTCTATCAATTCAACAACTGAAATTTTGCAAGTAATTTGATCAGAGAAAGTTGGTGAACTGTCACATATCTTGAAGGAAACAATATGATAACTAAAAGGAAACAACCATTCCTAATATTGATAATATGGCGGGCGGTTCCCATTTTATAAAATGATGAATTTATCAAAACCTATTCAAGAGACAGGAAATTCCATGAGAATCATGCTGGCAAAAAAGTGTGTGATAAGCAAGTAAAGGCTGTGAAATGCAATTCTAACAATTTTTATCCAAAAAATTTTGAACAATATCATCGTTCGCTGTAATCAGTTTGGAACTATGATTCATAATGTATTTACTGATGATGTAAACAATAAAATTTGATTTGAACTTGACAGATTGTTCCATTGTACTCATATCATGGTTATAGAATCTTCATTGAAATTGTATTAGTAAGACTTAAAAATGTCCATTTCGAATAATAAAATTGAAGAAGGTTTAGGTTTATTCATCAAGGAATCTACATCATTCAAGGGTGCCAATTCCCTCCACTTCCAATAATTAATACATAAAAAATAATAAACAATAATTAACAATAAAAAATTTGGCCGGCCTCGGTGGCGCAGTGGGCTAGGGCGTCACAACCTTCAGTCCGCTAGCACTACCTATTATTGAACTAGTTCAATGTCATAGTCATGTATAGGTACCGCTGTCTCAGGTTTAAATTCTTTATTCAAATTCCAAATAGTAGACTATGATACAAGAAATCGAATGTCTAGAAGCAGTCTTATAAATTTATAGTATGTACTATTTTTATCTACACCATCAACAATAGTTCCACTCATATTTTTGTAGTTTTCGGTTCCTAATTTGACTTTCACAATTCGAAACTGCTTTCTCACAATGTTTTCAAGTTTGAGAAGAATAAGTTGTTGTGTATTAGTGTATACTGTATAGTGATAGTGAATGCAAACCTATCCTATTCGGAATGTTTATAAAAATTCTATTATAGAATAAAATACTATAATTCTATTTATAGAATTATTATATAAAGTAAAAGCTAAAAAGGTACGGAACGGATGTTTCTCTTTTAGGTAATGTTTTGTCGACTCGTATCATTAATTACGTTACTTCATTATTTTTGCATTTACTTATATCTCATTATTATTTGTTTGTTGTTTGTCAATGGCGCAACAGCCCTATGAAGGGCCTAGGCCTACCAGCTGGTTGCCAGTTTCATATTCACTCCACTATACAACCCGTCCAAGCAAAGAAGACACCCCGGGAAGACGGGAAAATTATTATTATTTAATTCATCGCATTAGTATTGTACCATTCATTTCTACTGTATCATTCAACTCTTCTTATTAATCACATCATTAAGCACTTCCATTCCAATGTCTTTCTTTTCACTATAATCTCATTTTTGGAGTAGGTTATATTGTTTTTATACATTGTTTGTTGGTTTTTGTCTTCAATTTTCGCATTCAAACTCATTTGCAAATATTTGCTTAGTTTCAACCTTATCCTTAGTTCGTTTGCTAGCATAGTTTTTATTTCATTTATCATTCTTATTTCTTACAAGAAAAATAATTTAAAATTTTGAATTTTGATGGCATCTCCCACATAGAATTTTCTCGGGAGTGTCTCTTCTCAGTATTCAGAGTACATATTTGTATAAATGCCACAGAAGTTTTATGATTATGACTTTTGTTTATTGAGAAATAAAATTTATTTATTATTAAATTGGGAATAGTCCCAAAATTTGGCTGATCAATCAACCATTTTGGTAATAAATCAATACAATTTAGAACTGAATACTTATAAGAATAAATAATAACTTACTCATTTTCTATTCTGTATAATTTCATTTGCCAATCCTTAAACCAAGTTACCTAGTATTCCATTCGTGTCAAATGATTGCTATCTATTCATGAATCTAGGACAGACGGTGAATCGTATCACTCGCGCCTTATAATTACGTTCCAAATTAGTTTTCGTCCAGTTTTCCGGCACACGACATTTGTATCCGTTCTTGAGGCGCTTCATATCCTTCCTTCTCAACCGTAGTTAGGACGCCTACAACCTTGTGACTTATGGTAATACTGTTTACGATTTTGGTGATTAAATTGAGAGGATTGCTGATTAATCTGGTAAAAAGAAGAAATATTGAGTGAAGAAAATTTTGGAGCTGGATAGCTAATTGACAACCAATCTTTGAAAACATTTAATCTTCATATCAAAATCATTTTCGATTAATAGAATCATTCATATTGAATGATTGATAGAAGCGATTTCATAGAATCATTCTAATCACAGAAGTATCCTTATGGTGAAATCCGACATTTACTATTTTATACAAAGGAATTTATGAGGTGAAAATTATTGATCAAGACGTGGTAGAAATTCTATTGAAAATCACAAAAATATTGATGAAAATATTGATGATTCTAAGCTTCTATCGTTGAAGTAATCGTTCCATTCCTTTCGCGAAAAAAACATTCTTTCTTAAAATTTTTATATTATTTCCGTATGGTATTGTATGGTTACTGTTTTTCAACCTTTCATTATTTGTTTGCTGTTTGACACTGACAGCTCGTGCCCACGAAACAGGTGACGTGCCCGTATCTTTTACTGTGCAGAACTGATGCCAACACGTTGTTCGAATCGCCATTTTGTAACGTTTGTATGAGCTGCTAGTCGGGGAGGGGCTTGTCTACTCTCTAGGCCAATGGCAGACGTTTGCTGTGATTGGTTCAAGCAACTACCAATAGAGTTGCTTGAACGTTATGATAAATACTGGTGCTTTTCACTTTGATTTTTAGTTTACCAGAGATTGATAGTGGTGTATCAACCGAAATCAGTATCTCGATTTTCAATAAATCTGGTTAGACAGAACCTTGTCTGTTCATTTGATTGAATGATGATTGAAAATCACTATTTGAGATGAAAGGTATAATGATTTGGAAAAAAATTGTAAGATTCTTTTATGTTTCAACTCAAAATTTGCAAGATTCTGTTATGTTTCAACTCATGAAGTGATGGAATAAATCGAAAAAGCTTAGTGTATCATTATTATCTGAGCGTAAAAAGTAATTGAAAATGGAGGTGTGACAGAATTATCTAACATTCATAAAACTGCTCGAATTTCTCGAGTTTTATTATAAAATCAAACAAAAAGGCCAACTCACACAAAATTACAAGTTCACACTCCATTTATCGATCTTATCAACGTTACATAATAATATCTAATCCAAATATTATTACTGTAATCAATTATTTTTAATGTTGAAGAAGAATTTTCTAGATTTTAAAAATCATTGAACGAGTATTGTCACAGTAATTACACTTCACTTGAGTATCTTCAATTTTTTTTAGGACTACTTTCAAGCACTGGCGGCTCGTACCCACGAAACAGGTGAAGTGCTCGTATCTTTTACTGTACAGCACTTCACCTGTTTCGTGGGCACGAGCAGCCAGTGCTTTCTAATATAGTTTGACAGTGAGCACGTGAACCTGAAGATTTAACTTAATCCAGCTCGTGATTTTGGCAAATTTTGAAATTGGCTCTTGAAGTTACATCATCTTTCAAAATCGGAATCATATTGTCACATAATAATGATTTATTAACGATCTCTATATAAAAATCTTGGGGATAAATATTATGCGTTTGCTTGGTGGGGAGATCTCTCACGAGTAGGTTCCACCTCGCCTTATTTGGTTGGATAATGGTCACCCATCCAAGATCAGTCTTGAGTTGTCGTGACTTTCTTAGAACTTGAAATCCTCTTATTTATAGATAGATCTTTCTTCAGAAATAATATCGTATTTAATTTTATTTAAATTATAATCACAGTACTCTTTTTCAATTACTGGTTTTTTAATGCATTACATGTTTCGACTATTCATAGTCATTTTCAAATAAAAAACAAGTGATAAAAGTTGCCCTGAGATAAAGGAAACATTACAGATGAGTCTATACGTTTCATTCTCCATCCTACCTTGTTACATCCTAAACAAAAACTTAAATCTAGGTCATTTGCTCAAAATTTCTGACCACCAATTTCAACAGTAATTCATCCTCGTTAAGCCATCTTATACAATCAAATTGGAAACTATTCTAACATATTGTAAACTCTTGTCTTTTATTGATTCGTATTAATCGTATCATTCTTCAAATTTCAAGCCCTCTTTACACGGCAAATTTCTGATACGCAGTAGTGATACAGAGTACACATTTGATACAGTCGGAATCTCGTTGATACGGAACATTTTCAATGCTAATGGATCGCAAGCTTATTGGAAATGAGCTGATTCAATTTTCTCAATGATTAAACATTCTGAGAGCATTGAAATCTAGTTCAGATATTCTTTGAATTGAAGAATAATAATACTAAGTTAAAGATTTAAAGTGCTTATTTATCCCTAGATTTTCGGCATTGTAAAATGAGCTAGGCCACAGAGGGAAACCGCATATTGTAAAATAAAAATTATTATAAGTCAAGCAAATGTTCAGTATCAAAGGAGCTTCATTCCTGTACTATTGCGTATCAATTTTGAACTTCCACTGCGTATCAGTATAGAATAATAGATTTTATGGTCATATTATATCAAAACCACTTAATAAACTGCAGTTTTGAAAAATGGAGAAAGTTTATGTTCAAACACTATTTTCAATAATATTTTCGATCCTATCACAATGAAACTTACAAAGTAGGTTCAAAATACACTTATTCATGATTCTATGGTTTCAAAGTAATGTAAAAATGTAAAATCACTGATTTAGTTATGACTTAAGTTTTGTCATGTAAAAACATGACATAAGTGGAGTTAAGTCATTTTACCCAAATGAAATGAAAGACTTGTTATTTTACACATGCTCAAAACAATAGAAATAGTAAGTTAAGTGGTTTTACCAAAACATAGATTCCAGTAATTCATCTGCAATACCTGACTTAAGATGTTAATAATGGAAGTAGGACTTAAGTTGTTTTACCAAAATATAGATCTTAAAATTCTACACCCGGATGTGTAATCATCTCATTTCCTCAAAAAGTGGACTTAAGTGCTTGTGTCAAATGACCAAGGAGATCTTAAATATTGTATATTACAATCCTCTTTGATATCACAAATCCGCCGTGTAAAGAAGCCTTCAGAATTAAATCAAGACAACTTCTTCCATCAACAAATCGATCAACTATTTTAGAACGATGAGCTAGAAAGCCTCCATTTTTTCTACAGCCTGCAGCTGCATTCTAGTTTCTGTCGATGATATTGAACTATTTCTGTTAAAGTTGATGACTAGCGAGTGAAAAATCGAATATGGATTCGGTCCAAGGTGGACCGCTTTACAGTAATTATTATAGTTAACGTCGTTTTTCTCGTTTAAATGAAGTACGTAGCGGTAGTCGGTCCAAGCGAAGAAGACACTCTGGCGAGATGAGAAAATTACTCGGTCAATATTGGTTCAAAAATCATCAATTGGGTCTCAAATTGTAGGAAATATTCTGATCCACAATTTGAGACCAAATTTATATTTTTTGAACTAATATTGACCGAGCTGGAGTAATTTTCCCATCTTGCCAGAATGTCTTCTTCGCTTGGACAGACTATAACCTTGCCGCTTTTGATGCATTCTTTTTACTGGCATTGAAGTGCAGCCCCACTATACGATTTTGGTGGAGGTGAGGAATACCGGTTAATTGAAACTAAAAAATAATCAATATTGGAGGGGAATGATAAATTGAGTTGGGATTTGATTAAAATTTGGCTGAAAATAGATCAGGCTGGATAAGGTCTTAATCTAACCTATTCTTTCTTGCTATTTCAATTTATTTTGATTTAAAATTGTTGTAAATTCGTGCTCAGCTTATGTTGTGAAGAGAATAAAATAGGTTAAATTTTAATTTATTTTTCATATTTACAACAAAATGATCTTCATAGATCACAGATTATAATATTGATGAAATCAGATATTTTTGAATTTTATGGGAAGCGGTTTGTCCCAGTGGTAGAGAGCGTCTAATCGGTGAGATTAGATGCGACGTGCCTCAGCCACCACTGTTGTACTGGTGACCGGTTTCTCTGAATTCAATTTATGAGCCTCGAAAATCGCTTCCCGGTGGTTCGGAACCCACCTAAAGCAGTAGGTCCATTCATCTCTCATCAGCATCCTTCCCATTACCCACGCACAGGACCAAGAGCCCGTGCGAGCATCACCCTCAAAAAAAATCCAACGACAGGAAAATGAGATTCAAAAATGATTGAGCTGAAGATGTGAATAGAAGGCCTTATTGCTTAGTAGAAAAACTACTAGTAATATACTGTAAAACTAATAACTAGTAAAACTAATATAGAATATACTGTATAGAATGAGACTATAATACAGTAACAGCAGAAAACCATAATTCGAGGTCCCTTCAATAATTCAATAAATATACCAATATTAACCATGATAACCAGATTCAACAGGCTATTGCATTTCCTCATGATTACTGGATTACTGGAATCATTAATCATGATTACATGATTAATGTGCCATGTTAAAATTGAGGTCGAAATTTACAATACGATTCACAAATCAACCGCAGACCAAAATTGGAGACCTTGCTACTGCTTTCCCTATATCTATACTATAGGTCTATACGGTAATGAATCATAAGACTAAGATTATTTGGAATACGTATCCCAAAATAGATTATTAACAAATCAACTCGAGACAAGAAACAGATTTCTTGCTACTGTACTGCATTTCCTTAAAAAATTACTGGGAAATAGTAATAAACAGCTATAGTCCGTCCAAGCAAAGAAGACATTCTGGCAAGATGGGAAAATGACTGCAGCTCGGTCAATATCGTTTCAAAAATTGTACATTTGATCTCAAATTTTGTTTTTTACAAATTGAGACCAAATTTATAGTTTGTAAACCAATATTAACCGAGCTGCTGTCATTTTTCCATCTCGCCAGAATGTCTTCTCTGCTTGAACACTATTCATATCATGGTTATGAATCATAATACTGAGATTTATAATACGTTCTAGGAAACGTATTTCCTAAAATAAATTATTAGCGAATGAACTTAGGGCAACAAAAAGATTCCTTGCTACTGCATTTCCTTAGAATATTACTGGGAAATAATAATAATAAGCTGGCATGTTGATTGGTCAAGGTAGACTGACTCTCGCCGCCGGAAATCCAACAAACTAGTCTGAGAATCCAACCACAGCCAGAGCCAGACATTGACCCTCTGTGCCAGTGACATTAAATAAAACTGTACAAGACATGATATAACTGTTGACTGTTATCAATTATCACATGAATGGATGGGACATTATCAGTGTAGATGAGTAATGATATAAACTAACTAATCTTGGATATTTTTTAAGAGTTGATTATCAAGAGTTTAAGAGTTAATTATTTTTAAATAGATAATTATTAGTTGTTTGTAGATTGTCTTTGGTCATAGGCTTGTGTGAACTACATCTGTGATGTATAGTGCTGTAGGAGAGCAATGTATATCATCTATACTATATAAGTATAGATTATATAAGAGAAACAGAATAGATATGTTGAATACAAGATAAGTATATCTACCAGGTAGGCCAGCGTCCATAAGAGCCCAGCAGTCCACTTTTTTCCTGCCGGATGACGTCACTAATTTTATTTTTTACATTATGCTTTATACCTATATTTATGATTCGACATGTATTCCAATTTTCCAGCTGTTTCATATAGAATTAAAAATAGAAAAAATACCACGTAAAAGGCTCAATATCAATTAAAATAATTGTTAAAATATGTGAAAATGATGAATTAATTTATTGAGTATTATTACAGTCGAATAATGATAAATAAGATAGATAGATAGATAGATAGATAGATAGATAGATAGATAGATAGATAGTTAGATAGATAGATAGATAGATGAATTGCCTTTATTGAGAGCGGAGTTAGGACTCTTGGTCTTCTCTTACACACAACCCTAGAACAAATAGAAGAGATGAATGAACAATTTAAACAATTGAGATGAGTTAATTAAGGAGTAGGCTAGTTCATGACACAGAAATATAACAACTGAATGAAACGTGGAAAAATTATTAATGATAGAAATGAACTGTTAATAGGTGACTGTTTGAAATGAAACAAACTATTCAGATGACAAATTATGTTGACAGTCATAACATTATGACTTAACGGAAGGTAGAAATAAAGCAACTGAATCAAGTCACAACACAACTGATAAGTCATAACATGAAGACTTAACGGCTCGTGAGAATAAAGCACACTATAGTCTGATCAAGCAAACAAGACATTCTGGCAAGATGGGAAAATGATTTCAGCTCGGTCAATATTGTTTCAAAAATAATAAATTTTGTCTCAAATTGTAGAGCAGAATGTTGTCTCCAATTTGAAACTACATTTATAATTTTTGAACCAATATTGATCGAGCTGGAATCATTTCCTCATCTTGCCAGAATGTCTTCTTTTCTCGAACAAACTATACCTGTCATCATTACATGAAGCATAGATTGTGTGCTGACTGAATCTCATTCATTCATAAATGACAGTGAAAAACTAAGCCATCCAGAGAAACAGCTAGGGAAGTCATCATCATAATAATTTTCAACGGATTGAGCACGCCATTTGTCGATTTAACTGTTCATTCGAATCAACTGTTTTTGTTTTTTGGATTAACTGTTACTGTTTCACAACTGTTGTTTCAAGTTGTGATAAGCTACAGTTGAAAGAAAGGAGAGCGTTGTTGATTTGAAGGATAATGTAAGTTTTCTGTTTCTATTCTTATTTCATTCTGCTTTTCGTTGATCTTGGTCACCCAATACGTCATACTTGTACACTGTTTGTTTAGCCTACTAAGGGCCGGTTGTTCGTAACTTCGTTAACTTTTAACGCCGTGATTAGCCTGGATAACGACATCTTGTAGCGATGGCAAACTAACTCAACTCAAATAGAGAATATAACATATAAATTATAAAAAAGCCTTCAGTCTCAATAGTTTCGTTTTCAAAACTTGATGACACATCATTTACATTGAATTTTATTGCCTAAAAATATTACTAACCTTTAAATTCATGAATCAAGTTAAGATTTATTATCATCGAGGCAATTATATAAATGAGGTTATGGAAAATTTCAATGGCGGTTTTTTCAAATTCAACAGGTCAGCAGCTGGTTAATTGGAATTGAATACTAGTTTCACAGTACTTAACTAATCGGCCAGAATTTGAGGCATTGAAAATTTTAACCTAACCATCAACTGATGATTAAATTTTCGATATCTGAAAACAATAGCAGCTGAAAGTTTTCGATTTTTGTGGTACTACCAACCTGACAACAATTAAGTTGTATCAGCATGCAGTTTCCAGATCATGTTTTGTTTTAATAAATGAATAATTTATACAATAATTAGAGAATTATTGATTCCAATACTGTATCTATTTGGAATAGGTACATTTGAATATTCTGCTACTACTATCACAGTTCAATACTTTATTCATTTGAACGTTATTCCACTTTGACACGGTGAAATAACGCTGATTAAACCAACAGAACGTACGTGCAATGGCCCTTAGTATTTTTCCATTTTTCCATATTTTTATTCTTTCCTATTCCTTCTGTTTTTATCTTCCATCTCCTCCTTCATCCTTCATTCCTTATGCCTATTTTCGTTCCTTAGAACACTTACAACCACTGTATTTATTTGTGTACTATGTGTACGTAATAGCATAGACTAACTATACAGGTAGGTTAGTATATTTATACGGTAATAGTAAATACAATATTAAATAACATTCGTATACTACAACGATTATAATATTTACTAGAAAATCACTATTTATAAGTGTAGTGTATCAACTTTGTTTACTTGTTTTAAGTACCTTAGTGTACTTACAAATTCGATCCATTCATGAAATCGTCTCTCATATCCCTCATGATTATAACAGTACGTTGAACTTGCGTATTTTTTCCGTAACGTCTTAAAAACTCCAGACATAGAATACATAGGTATAGATAGTGTAGTACGGTGTTGCATATAGTTAAGATGCAGTGACTGTCTCCGTTAACTTGTCAACAATGGTATCATAATCCTGAAAGAAGGAAGTTCAATGACTTCTAAAATGCTTTCTCTAGTAGGCACATGTTTATTGAAAGGTTTACGTGATTTTACGTATCGATGCTGTACTTTTTTGATAAATCTTTTCATGAATTGTTCATGTTTAATGAGATGCACTAATGGAATATTGAATAATCTTGAATTTGAAACTGTATTGATCAAATTATTCTCTTTCCATTAAAACCCTCTATGTTTGCTAATATTAAGTTGTTATTGTTTTATTCTCAAACGGGTACTACTTTCCGGATGACCCTCGTAAATTGTTGATCAATTGACTATCATGATCCAATGTTGATTAGAACTATCATAATCTTTCACAGTTTTATAACATCTAACTATATTATTCTTGATGAAATTATCATTGTATGATGATAATTTTGTCTCTTTTGATTGAGAATAAGTATCAGTATCTTCCACAGTATCTGAATCTTCTCCAGTTTTTGAGAGTGTGATAACCTAAAAACCAATATTCGGGCTGTTTTTGGGAATAAAAGAAAAGGGACAGTTTTCGGCAAAAAGCGTGCTGTACACGAGGACAGTATCTGTCAGTTGAATATCTGTAGCCAATCACAGCTGTTGTTGTATGACTCAATGACAAGACAAAGGCTGGGATTGGCTACAGATATTCAACTGGCCGACAGTACTGCCCCCGTGTACAACGGGCTAAAGCCTATCAAATCTTCCAACTCGGAGAAGTTGAATCACAGAAAAATGGAATCTTTGGTATAGTCTGACCCTCTGGCAAGATAGGAGAATGACTCAACCTCAGTCAATATTGATTCAGAAATTATCAATTTGATATCAAGATGTAGGAAATAATTTGATCTACCATACAGACCACATTTATAATTTTTGAACAAATATTGACCAAGTTGGAGTCATTTTCCCATCTTGCCAGAGGGCCTTCTTTGCTTGAACAGACTATAAGGATTTACCTTATCTGTGCTTCAATTGATTGTATTTTGAACCGATTTATGAGTGAATTTCTCATTGATGATTGATTACTTTGATTTATAACTCACTTTTTAGTCAAAACATTAACTGTGGTAGGTAGTTTTCTTCTGAAAAAGTGTTTTTTTTTTTTTTTAATAAGACTTGAACTACTGGGGGAATAAGTCTTGAGCTACTGAGGAAATAAGTCTTGAGAAAAAATATATACACGAATCAGAAATCAGATACAATAAGATTTAAATTTGAATTTGAGGAATCTTGTTACAGTACAGATATATGATTATACAGAAGTAAGTACATTGTTCCAGCATGAATTCATTGAGTGAGATTATGATCGAATATCGAAAACCTCCTTGTGTATCAACAATAATTAACAAGAGTTTCATCTCTTCCTGCAATATCAAGAGACAATATCATAGCAAAAACAATTTCACACACGATCAAACAATTTTGTCTCATTCAAGGTCCATCTTTGTTTCGAAACAGCCGTTAGTTAGTGTAGGACCAAGCAACAGTAGGAGACAAATTCTAATTAATAAACACACATAAGGACCACGCAACTCAATTAAAAACGAAGAACAGGCTGTGAATATTAATTCTAACACGCCCAATTAGAATCGAAGAAAAAAAGAAGGAGAAGAAGAAGAAAAGGTGAAGAAGGAATTGGAATAGTGGAAAGAGAGGAAGGAGAAGAAGAGATAGCGAAATAAGAAGAGGAGTGGAAGAAAAGGGGAGGAGGAATAAGAAGGAGAGGAAGAAGAAGAAGAAAGAAGGAAAATAGAAGAAGATGACGAAGAAGAAGAAGAAGAAGAAGAAGAAGAAAAGAAAAGAAAGGAGAAAGAAGAAGAAGAAGGAAGAAGGAAGAAGAAGAAAAAGCTGAAGAAGAAGAAGAAGAAGAAGAAGAAGAAGAAGAAGAAGAAGAAGAAGAAGAAGAAGAAAAGAAGAAGAACAAAGAAGAAGAAGAAGAAGAAGAAGAAGAAGAAAAGAAGAAAAAGAAAAGGAAGAGAAGAAGAAGAAGAAGAAGAAGAAGAAGAAGAAGAAGAAGAAGAAGAAGAAGAAGAAAAAGAATAAGAAGAAGAAGAAAAAAGAAAAATTTGAAGACAAAATGACAATGGACCCTTACTTACTTACAAAAGACCCGAGGGTTTCCTGTATCCTGTATCTCACTTAATATTTCTTAAACATTGCTACTAAGGATTATTGTCACGTATTCCACTGTATCCGCAACTCTGAAACTTTATAAAATTACTATTCTTCAGTTGAAGGGTGGGAGTCGTGGGACTAAAAATAAGAATAAGATGAAAGAGGAGAAGGAAGTTTAGTGAAGAGGATGTACAAGAAAAAGAGTTCTTTGAAGATTAGAAAAAGACAATAAGTAAGAAATCAGGTAAAATAAAAATTGATTGAAGGTTATTCGTTTATTTATTCTTTATTCATACATCGATACAACTACTTGAATTGGGAGGAAAAAATAGGCATAACCTGTGCTATTCCTGTCCCAAAAATTTTATAATAAAGTCAATATTATCCAAAATGAGGTATGATATAATAGCACTGAGTAGACACAAATAATTTGGTGATATAGATCTAAGAATACATATATTGCACAGTTGAACACGACAACATAGTACAGAAAATAGCAAAGATTACATCTTAAAAATTAAAAAAATGTTATATAAGAAGAATATAATATTGTGAAACTGAATTACTGCAACAAATATTCAGAGAATACAATTGAAGAGAATGGAGAATATAAAGATAAAATGATAAATATCAAGATAGACTACTACTGTAGCATTGGAAACAACGGATATGATAAGATACAATGCAACAAAATCAATGGCTCAATCAGCCTAATCAAACTAAAAGTGGAAATAGATAAATATATATCTCTGTTGGAATAAATGAAAAGAAAAACATAAATGGAAAGAATTGCAACGAAAATGAGAAAGAAGGAGGGAGCAAGTATAAAAAAGTGAATAAGTGGAGAATAAGAAGAAGGAGAATAAAAAGAAGGAGAATAAAAAGGAGGAGAATAAGAAGGAGGAGAATAAAAAGAAGGAGAATGAGAAGGAGAATAAGAAGAAGAAGAAGAAGAAGAAGAAGAATAAGAAGAAGGAGAATGAAAAGAAGGAGAATAAGAAGAAGGAGAATAAAAGAAGGAGAATAAAGAAAGGAATTAAGAAGAAGGAGAATGAAAGAAGTAATAAAAAGAAGGAGAATAAAAAAGAATAAGAAAGGAATGAAGGAGAATAGAATAAAATGAAAATAAAGGAAATAATAAGGAGAAGGAGAATAAGAAGAAGGAGAATAAAAGAAGGAGAATAAGAAGAAGGAGAATAAGAAGAAGGAGAATAAAAAGAGGTAGAATAAGAAGAAGGAGAAGAAGACAATCGAATGAAGAAGACGAACTCGTCATGAAACTCCAAGTTTAACGGGCATTGACCCTCAAAAACTCTACAATTTCTGTTACTGAAGCCTACTGGTGCATTTATTTTTTCAGTTCTTTTTCTTGTTCTTCTTCTTTTCTCTCCTTCTTCCTCCTTTGATCCTTTCTATTTCTACCTTTCCTCATTCACTTCATTCCGATTCGAAAAAACCGGTTCTATTCTCAGTGTCAAAACTGTCGGAAGATTCCAACAAACTTCTCAGCACAGTTCAAAATGCATTTCAAATTCTCATAAATATTTATGAACATATTTGACACGGTAACAGAGCAATAGTTGACAATAGGTTAACAATTGATGATGATGCAAATGTGTACTGCACTAGAAACGAGAAATGTTATTTTTGTAAATTAACTGTCAGGGATAGACAAATGAACGAATGGAAGAAGGAGAAGAAGAAGAAGGAATGAGAAGAAAGAGGAGGAGGAGAAGAAGAAAAGTAAATAGGAGAAGAAAGAAGGATTAGGATGGAGAAGGAAGAGGAGGAAGAAAAAGAAGAAGAAGAAGAAAGAAGAAGAGAAGAGAAGGAGAAGAAGAAGAAGAAGAAGAAGAAGAAGAAAAGAAGAAGAAGAAGAAGAAGAAGAAGAAAAGAAGAAGAAGAAGAAGAAGAAGAAGAAGAAGAAGAAGAAGAAGAAGAAGAAGAAGAAGAAAGAAGAAAGAAGAAGAAGAAGAAGAAGAAGAAGAAGAAGAAGAAGAAGAAGAAGGAAGAAGAAGAAGAAGAAGAAGAAGAAGAAGAAGAGGAAGAAGAAGGAGAAGAAGAAGGAGAAGAAGAAAAGAAGTAGATGAAGGAGAAGGAGGAGGAGAAGAGGAAGAAGAAGAAGGAGGAGAAAGGAGAGAAGAAGAAGAAAAGAAGAAGAAGAAGAAGAAGAAGAAGAAGAGGAAGAAGGAGGAGAAGGAAGAAGGGAAGAAGGATTAGGATGTGGAAGGGGAGTAGGAGGAAGGAAACGAAGAAGAAGATGAAGAGGTAGAAGGAGGAGCAATAGATAGAGAAGTAGGTAGAAGAGGAATGATCAGAAAAAATAAAAAATAATTTTGAGAAGTTATGAGACTATAGGGGTATGGAGGGAATGGGATGAGAACTATATATGAAAAAAGTGGCGAAGGAAAGAATGTAAGAAAGAAAATGAACAATAAGGGAGAAATAGACAGGACAGAACGATTTAAAGAAGAAGGAAGTAAAAAGAAAATTAAATAGAATAATGTGGAAACGTTTTTGAGGATGAGGGAAAGAGGAAACAAAGGGTTTGGAGGAGAAGACGAGGAGTAGGAGGAGGAGGAGGAGGAGGAGGAGGAGAAGAGGAGGAGGGAAGAGGATAAAGGAAGGAAGAGGAAAGAGGAGGAGGAGGAGGAGAAGGGAGAAGAGGAGGAGGAGGAGGAGGAGGAAAGAGAAGGAATAGGAGGAGGATGAAGAGGAGGAGGAAGGAGGAGAGGATGAGAGGAGGAGGAGGAGGAGGAGGAGGAGGAAGGAGGAGGAGGAGAGGAGGAGGAGGAGGAGGGGAAGGAGGAGGAGGAGGAGGAGGAGAGGAGGAGGAGTAGGATATGTAGAAGGAAGAGGAAAAAAGAATAGAAAATCGTCTGTTGCAACGTTCACCTAGTTTGAAGAGGGCGTAGACCCATTGTAATCCATAAAACAATAGTAAGCTGTATAGTAGTACGTTTTAAACAATAGCTGTACATTTTGTTGAGATTTTTTAAGGACATAGGATTGTTCGGCAGTTATAGGTTACTCTGTGACCTTATTACTGTGTGTGTGTATGATATTCCTTTTTTACTTATTGTTTTGTTTTATTTATCTATTAATCTATTGGAAAAACACACATCGGTTGAAAGAACAGGCATAGGTATTTCAAAACACAATTTTCATTAAAATATAGTCCAAAATTTGAGGCTACAAGTCCAAATTTCTTCTTCTGCTGAAGTTTTCTCACTCAAAGAAATGATCTTAAAGTGATAATAATTCTAAAATTTTGAATTTTGAAGGGTTGATCCGAAAAACACAAAAAAGTTCCAAACTTTCATTAAAATAGGAAAATTAATTTAAAAATTTAGAGCCGAAAATCATCACACACTAACACTTCCTGTAACCATCTCCTTCATTTGTACTGAATTTAGGGAGTGTGTTGACTTGCTCACTTCCTCCTTTCGTCATTCGGTCTTAACAAGATTTACAACAAGTAACAAGAACAATTCCAGCCAAAATAAAAAAATGCTGCTAAATTGACATTGTTTTAGGCCGGTATTACACGATAATATTTCTATCATCATAGATGATCAAATGGAAAGAGATAAAAATATGATTTCGTATTTACATCTCTTTCCATATGATCAGATATGATCATAGAACTATTATCGTGTAATACCGGCCTTAGTTATATTTCATTCCGCATTCAATATTCTATTCCTATGTTGCTGTATGATTACAATAAGCAGTATCATAATAGAGGAGGCAATAAAGGCATTATATACCATCTTACTATAAATTATTCTATTATATTTGAGTAAACAAGATTTATAGTCTGTCCAAGCAAGGAAAACCCTCTGGCAGGATGAGGAAATGACTCCAGCTCGGCATCAATAGTGGTTTAAAAATTATTGATTTGGTCTCAATCGTAGGAAACATTCTGATCTATAATTTAAGACCAAATCAATATTTTTTGAACCAATATTGACCGAGCTGGAGTCATTTCCTTATCATGCCAGAAGGTCTTCTTCGCTTGGACAGCCTATACCTTACAACCATAATTTTGACAGTTTCTAAGATACAACGATCACATAATTATTTCATACAAAATTTACACTGAACTAAATTATGTTACTTTTAATCATAAATACTGCATAATATTAGCATTCCTTGTGTAGCCTATGTATGTGTGATACATAATAATTGAAGAATTGTATTGAATGATAATATTTTTATTGTCATCAACATGATTACATTTTGACCCCATAAGTAAAGTGGGTAGTGAATAATAATAATGAATCACAGTTTAATAAATAAAAAATAGGATAGAAGCCCTAAACATTAAAGTTAACAGAAATGTGGGTAATATTAGATAATGGGTAATATTATGTAGACGAATATTATCAAATAAGTGAATAAATATTATCAAATTTTAATTAATTTAAGTGAAAATTTTATTATTAAATACATATTTCATGTAGATTTGCTCTGTGACTTTGAAAGCTATTCACTCAATATAATACGAGTATTATGAACAAATTAGCAAATCTGGTAGCTATATTCAATAAAAGTTATGCTTAAACTATCATTAAATATCATGAACTACGTTCCAATGAATGAAAAATCTTAATTGCAGTACCATATTTGTATCTTTTATTAAATCATAAACTATGTTCGGGATCACTATTGAACTATAAAATGAATAATGCAAATTAGGATAGTTCTTCATCAAATGCAGTGTAATGAATATGATTTCGTATTCTCATCTTATTCCATATGACGTTCTAAAACTACAATAGTAGGCAAAGCCTACCAGCTGGTTGCCAGTTTCATATTCACCAAACTATACAGTCCTATGCAAGACAGGAAAACGACTCCAGCCCGGCCAATACCGGCCCAAAAGCCATAAATTCTCAAAAGAACCCACAGCCCCCGAACCAACAGCCCAACACCCAGCCCGGACAGAAAATACAGCAGGCGAATAATCATCAACCAGGATAGAAGTAACGTGTGGTTTGCACGTCGAACCTCTCAACCGTAAGCCAGTCTTCACAACCAAGTGAAGATGCAGAACACCTCTGGATAACATGCAGTTAATCAGTTGAAGAGTAATGTAACAATTACTTTTCCTCCAGAAACGGGAAACGACTGACTGTCTTTACTAACGACAGCCTATCTCCCAAACTACAATGATTACCGGCCTTATTTCACACTTAACCTCCCATACCTTTATTCGTCCAAAATGTCCTATATCACACACCCATATTGCTTTCATTAGGTCCTCTTATTTACTCAACCTTGAACTTTCCAATATGGAGTCTCGCCGAATAAATTTGCTCAGCAAACAATCAACAAAAGCTGGACTTACGAAATGTTTACACGCACCACAGAGAAGGTTGAAAACTCAACTCTTTGCTATAGTTTGGTCGAGCTGAGAAGACATTCTGGCAAGACGGAAAAATGGCTTCAGCCCGGTCAATATCACTTCAAATATTATAAATTTGGTCTTAGGTTGTAGTATAAAATGTTTTCAACAATTCGGGACCAAATTTGTAATTTTTGAAGCAATATTGACGGAGCTGTAGTCATTTTTCTATCTTGCCGGAATGTCTTCTTTCCTTCACCGGACTATAGCAAACAAAATGAGATTGTTAGAGGAGAGTGCTATACTCTAAATCGAGCTGAGAAGACATTCTGGCAAGACGGAAAAATGACTCCAGCTCGGCCAATATTGCTTCAAATATTATAAATTTGGTCTTAAATTGTAGTATAAAATGTTTTCAACAATTTGAGACCAAATTAAAATTTTCAACCAATATTGACGGAGCTAGAGTCATTTTCTCACCTTGCCAGAATGTCTTCTTTGCTTGGACGGACTATTATAGCACTCTCCTCTAACAATCTCATTTTGTTTGACAAGTTCTTCGTTCCAGTAGAGGATCTCACTCTCAATTATTCAATACGAGATTTGGTTTCGTAATTTTAGAAGCAGGGTCAATGTTGAGAGAAAATGGGAGAATCAACAAAGTTGGAGTAAATATTGAGAGATATTGAGATAATAATGAGGGTCAATGTTGGGAGAGCCAACGATGTCAAAATGAATTATTGAGATAATAAAAGAGCACGATATTTTCCATATCACAGGAAATTTTTTTCTTTGTCTGTTTATTGTGTGAAAATATAATTAATTTTTAAAGTGTATATATTATGTGAAAATAAATGTAAATATTGTCTGTTTATCACAACAACTCACCTGACACTGTGTCTTTAATTATTGAGATCTTGAAAAGTCGATGGGTGCAGAAATTCAAGACGATCTTATTGTATAAATAATTGTAGGCTTCTAGAGAATTACGATGAATTTTGTCCACGGTTCAATCCCTTTTCAAGAAGATGATATAAAATTGGACATGATTGTATCAAATTGAAAGATTTAATTCCTTTTCAAGAAGATAATTAGATACATGTATCAAATTAAACAATCTAATAATTAGATTATTCAATTATTGGAAGGTGCATTTATTTTCAAGAAGATAACATGAAATGGTAAATGTATTAAATAGGACTATCAAGGTGAAAGGTATTGTATTATTATTGGAACAACTTGAATTGAATTGTATCATGTATAGGATTCGATCAATCTTTTTGAAAGGTAATTGACCGTGGATCCAGTTGTATAATATCTTTATCTATACCGAATTTTTCTTTTGCCTCATCTAAGTTACTACAATCTAAAGTATACCATAGACTGAGTACATACTACTTTATCTATATACTGTAATGTATCTATTGTAGTGTATATATAGGCTACATAGATATACACTTTATATATACATATACAGTACTACTTTATCCAAGCTGTAGCCTAAGCAACTAAGAACGAAGCAATAAGATTGTCATTGTGGTTCTTAATTAATAAACTGGTATTTATTGGTATCTGCATGAACTAGTAAATACAATGAGTTACTATAAATGTGTAATTAATATTGTTTTTCTTTCTTTTTACAGGTGAGTTGAGTTTGGAGATTTCTGCGGAAGCCTTGATGGTGGTAAGGTGCAAAGTTCACTTCTGTAAAAAAATCAAATGAAAATTACCATAAAAGTTACAAAATCTTTTCCAGAATAGATAATCAACAAATTGATCAACTTTTGAGAAAAAATTAGGGAAGACTTTAGAAAATAAGCAAATAGGCTAGTATTTACAAATGAATCATTATTGATATTTAGAGGGATCTCGAAAAACAATAATAGAACTTCAGTCATAATATTATTCGTTATTGTAATGAGTATGTTCACTGTATTTAACTTAGGAATACCTTCATCATAACATTATTCAATAGTCTTTTCCAGCTATTTTGATAAATATTATTGTGTTTGTGACAACCTCTAAATTGATAAAAACAATTTCCATCCGTTTCATGTAACAAGGAAAATTCTAGACTCGAGAATAATCTCAACTTCCCTACGTACATAAAATGATGATTATCTGATATTTTTTATAAGTTATTTGATTACTTATTCAAACGTCAAGATTCCTTAATAATCAATTCAAGTGTAAGGTTATCCCAAGTATTTTTGTATATGTTTACAATTTCAGAATTGAAATTTAACTTTTGCTCTGTCATAACTATCGAGTAATTGATAAATAAAGCGATAAAATGATAATGAACTGATGCGATACATATAATGAGTTACAATCAAATAGCGACAATTAAATACTGTATTCTTATGATTTGATAGAGATTATTAAATTACATTGCATTATTTTATTTTTAATTCATGCAATACTTGAGAGCCTATACCTGAGAGTCATTCGAATAATTATAAAAAATAATAAATAAAAGCGATTCCAGTAAAGAAACTATAAGTAATATTACAAGTATTCAAGCACTAATGGAGCCCATCGATATTCTATATTTATTTTTGGAAAATATTCAAGCTCATCTAATAAATTGGTCTATTAAAGGTGTTTGTACATTTGATGTTATTTTACGGCTGTTATAGTTTATTTTACAAGCTGAATAGTTTGGAGTTTGTTTTTAGGAAAAAGTTAACTGTCGTTCAAGTTCCCAAGTTTATTTTTTATAAACTAGTGAATTGTCTTCTAAGTTTATCATTCAGGAACCACCCCATCATTGCGGTTAATAGGACGACTCTCCACAATAACTAAACAATGGAGAGAAAAGAGCATATGAGAGTATCGTGGATACGTTAAAGAGGAGAAAACTTCAATTGACAAAATTATTTCATTTGATGGGAGAAAAATCCAGCCGCTTCATTTTCATTGTCAAAACACATAATTCGCATGCTCATAATAAACGGCATTCATACATGAGAATTGGGACATGAACATTTTTGAGACCTGTGAGAACTTGCAAAGTTTTCAGAAAACACAATAGACTCCAAACAATTATTCATCATTTTTCACATGAATCTCAACACATCCCACTGACCTAAATAACTATGAAATTATCTACGTTTGTCCAAGCAAAGAAGACGTTCTGGCAAGATGGGAAAATGACTCCAGCTCGGCCAATATTAGTTCAAAAATTATAAATTTGGTCTCAAATTGTAGATCAGAATGTTTTCTACAATTTGATACTAAATTAATAATTTCTGAACCAATTTTGTCCGAGCTGGAGTCATTTTTCCATCTTGCAAGAATGTCTTCTTTGCTTGGACAATTCGTCATTAATTGCCTATGTTTTAGTACAGATTCGCATTGTTTGTTTTTTACGGAAGTAAAAGTTGAATGCCAAGGTTGGCAAAATTGGTTTGGAAAGCTTTTGTGATGTTCCCGTTCTATTATTGGGTGAAAAGAGGTAGACTCACATTCGACCTTGACCTAATTCCGGTTTGAAATGACCTTGATACAGTTTTAGTCACGTTTAGGTTTGTATCGTACAGTTACAGATTTGATGCGTTTAGGGTAATATTACGTCATCAATCTACGTTTATAGGTTGATATTACGTCATCGTTTACCTCCTGACAAAAATACATGATTGACGAAAATGGCGAGCAATTGATTTTTTCAGTTATATGAGTCAACTATGATTTCACGCAAATTCAATCTGATAATTATTTCTGAATGTGTCTATTGAAGTAACAAATTGGACTTTTAGGTGGTATATTATGAAGGTTATTACAAGAGATATTCAATAACCCAGGTATATTATAGCCTAGAACCCTAAATGCATGTTAAACTTTTCAATGTTTGAGAACCATGACTTGATATTTTTCAAACTGACAAGAGCTAAAGTGAGTTACATGGGAATGAAAGTTTGTAAAAAATAATTGCAATGAGGCTGTAATACAATAAATTAATGGAACATTCCTAAACTCTTATAATCTGATCAAATTAATCAATATTGAAGCATATTATGCTACTTTATATGTTACATTTATTATTACGCTTCTTTCATATGAACATAAGTAGTTAGAAGTTCACTTTTCAAATGAGTTTATACTACAGTGACTATATAAGACACTGTAGTTTGCTGTTTGGACTAGTAGAAGTAACGCGGGTGAATTCTTCAAGTATCATTATTGAAAAAGAAGTTTCAATAAAGTATTCAAGACCACGGCCTGGGTTTTATTCACTTCATTATTATAAGCTACATTGGAAAAGAAATTGTCAACTTGCATGATATTGATATTTCGAGTATAAAGTAAGGACTTTCATGAATTAAAATAAATAAAATTTCAGTGTCATAAAGCACATTGGCATTAAACAAAGTCAGAACAAGAACTACAGTCAATATGATTATCATAAAATAATTACAAGTCAGAATTATATATGAAACGGTACAAAATGAATAAAGTAAGAGTATATGAACACATCATATGAACTTATACTGTATACGTATAGTACATGATATTGGAACGTCGTGTTGAAGTATGGAGAGATCAAACTGAAAGGTTTTGTTCAAATTTATTGAACCTCCTTACAACATTAAAGATCTTTCAAAGTTTCTATCTATTTTTTCGTTTGATACACTCAACATCTTGTTTCTTATTGAATGTATTAAATTGAAATCCATTCATTGCCAACGACACATTAGTTAGTATACTTAAACATTTATAGTCCACATAATAAAAATCACTTAGGTTATCAAGTCGTACATAAAATCACATAATCACACATCACGTATTAGAAGACATTCAAATTAAAGCTGAAATATTCATTTATTATTGTAAAAATAGTCCCTTGTCAGAGAATCCTTGATTCTCCTACTTGAAGTAGGATTTCCTACTTGAACTAGGATGAATAAGCCCTAAAACTCTCATGACTAGATTTGTAGAAACATTATCCACTTCTCAGGTTCATCTTGGAAGTAAATTGCATAGCAGTGGACACATTGCTATGTCATATTTTTGAAACAAACTACTAAAAGCTTGCCTCAGGCGGCATTGTCTGTCTGATTTCACTATCAAAGACGAGGAAAACGTTTCTGAATTCATAATAATATTTTCTGCTTTTAAATCTTGCATCTGATCTTGTCGCTGTGATGACACTCTACTCGCCTAGTCTGTCCAAGCAAACAAGACATTCTGGCAAGATGGGAAAATGACTCCAGCTTGGTCAATATTGGTTTAACAACAATAAATTTTATCTGAAATTGTAGAAAACACTCAGCTCTATAATTTATGACTAAGTTTATAGTTTTTGAACTGATATTGGCGGAGCTGGAGTCATTTTCCCATCTTGCCAGAATGTCTTCTTTGCTTGGACAGACTATAGTTGCGAACTGCGAACATTGCTTTTCAATTTAGAAGATTGTTTTGTTTCTCAACTGGGTCACGCTGCTGGAAAGAGACGAGAGAAAATGGCGAGAAAAGAGAGAGAGAGAGAAATTGAAGGAGAAGAGTGCGGGAGGAAGAGGAAGAAAGAACAGAAAGGAGCATCTTGAGAGAAAGAGAAAATGAGAAAAAAAAAGTAGGAAAAGTATTGAGAGATTGGAGGATAAAGAGTGTAGGAGGCAAAGAAAAAGAGAAAGGACGGATCAACTTGAGAGAGAAAGAAAGAGAAGAGAGAAGAAAGAAAACGACAAGTAGAAGAAGTATGAAGATTCTAAATTGAAAAGTTTGAGTGCAATACGTACCACTCCTATTTTCATCCTAGGAGAGAAAATTGCTCATTAGTCTTCGTAGACTAGATTGCAATATTGAAGAGAATAATGAACTGTTTTGGTATTGAATAGATAAACCCATAACCAATGATGAATACCTTATTTTAGTTACTTTCTTAGTTACTTCCTTCCTTAGTTGGGTTTTAAATTATTTCTATTTTGAATTATAATCTCTATTTGATTGAATTTTGAAAGAGTATGATAGAATATAATCGTGGATAGTATTCAAGGCTACAGGGAATAAGACAATTTTCGTAATTAAAGAATGAAAATTTAATATTGATGAACATAGAACAAATTGATGAATCAGAATAGTAAACGAATCAAAAGAAGTACAAAGGATCATCTTGTTGAAACATTCCAATACTCTGGATCGTGGGTTAAGTGGAAGAGGAGGCTTGCATGCCTCAACTTCGCCCACAAACTCTTGTAAAATTTTTACAAAGTGTAAAATAAAGTCATTTTATCTATCTATCAATACTCTGGTCAAACCTCACCATTTTATATCCCCAATAATCGAAAAATCTACAAAAGAGGAATGAGTCAATTCGATTAATAATGATGAACATTTACACTTTTATCATAGATGTAGTGGAACTTATCCATAATTTAGGTAAGTGGAAACAAAGGTTGTCAGATCCACAAATTTTATTTAAAATACCATAGTTTTCCACCGATGATGATGCCCTGAGCATTGAAACATAAGTATGGTATTTTGAATAAACTTTGTGGATCTGACAACCTGTTTTCACTTACCTAAATGATGAACATTTTAAGCGATAAAATAAAGCAAGGGAATAAGAACTTTGAAGAATACTTCATATAATAAGAGAAGAAAATTGAGATTGAGCATTTGGAAAACGAACTATCCAGTATATTTATATTTATTTGTTGTTACAATTGCGACTTGATAGCAAGTATTTTAAGCAAAGGTGATAAGTGGATAATGATGTTTACATAATTAATGAAAGATGATGGATGAAAGTTGAAATTTCAACTTTGAAAAACACTTTTCACTTGAAAAATCCTGAATTTTGACGCCTAAAAGTAAGACGGTTTCGTCTGTCTCTTGTACGTGATTTAACCAACTGGAGGAGCTGATGTGAAGCATCTCTTTTATCATCTAGGCAATCCAACATCTAGGCCTAGCTGAACGACAAGATCAGATGTTGGAGCGCTCAAAGAGTAGACGAGACCGCTTAGCTGAATGACAACTCTAATTGACAACATCAGCTGTTGGAGCGCATAAGAAGCAGAAGAAACCGTCTATCTATTTGGCGTCAGATATAATTCTATACGGCATGATGACAATGGTGATAAAAATACTGTACACTGTATTGCAACTTCCGACTTGGGATACTCTGATTTCCCCATCTTATAAGCGCTTCACAAGGTCGGAAATTACATCAATTAGAGTATAATTATGTTAATGTTTTTGATGTGAACCGGCAGTATACAGCCTCGCCCATAGGTAACACCCAGACATAATTCTGTTGTGGGAAGTATAATTATTGAATAATAGACTTTAATGCGTTCAAAATCACTTTCCAACTTAACGCATCACCAATAAACTCAATAAAACGTTATATACATAGATATACAATACTATGGATACAATACAAAAATAGTGGATGTAATTTCATATACAGTAATAACTCAATACAACTACATAATATGATGTATACATATAGGTATACAATATAGATGTATACATATTATTTATCTACAGTATATAGTTCGTGCAAGCTGAGAAGACACGCCGTTACAATGTAAAGTGTATTGAATCGGCAGTTCTTCTCACTTTCAGCATGTATGAACTGTACTAGAGGACAATAGGGACTCAATACCAGAATAAAGGCATCAATGCATTACCTACTTGAAAATAAAGGAATCAATGCCATATAGCTGCAAAACAATAATGAAGTTATACAGTAGTCTGCTCGAACAAAGAAGACATGCTGGCAAGATGGAAAAATGACTCCAGCTCGGTCAATATTGATTCAAAAACTATGAATTTGGTCACACATTGTAGAGTAGAATGATTTCTACAATTTGAGACAAAATTTATAATTTTTAAACCATTATTAGCCGAACTGGAGTCATTTTTCCATCTTGCCTGAATGTCTTCTTGGCTCGACCAAACTATAGATCTACTCGTATAGTCTGCCCAAGCAAAGAAGACCCTCTGGCAAGATGGGAAAATGACTCCAGCTCGGTCAATATTGGTTCAAAAATTATCAATTTGATCTCAAATGGTAGGAAACAGTTTGATCTACTAATAGGACAACATTTTCAATTCTTGAACAAATATTGACCGAGCTTGATTCATTTTCCCATCTTGCCAGAGGGTCTTCTTTGCTTGGACAGACTATACTTAGGTCTATATGTAGGCAAAATAGAGACAACAATACTGTAAATATAGCTCCACTTACTTCAATAATAATGGAAGCTCCAATGTGAAACTATCACTTCCTGACACTCCTTCTATCACAATAGATTTCACAAAGGGTACTCTACTATTGAAGTTTCAACTGCAGTTCTGTGATAGTGTATTGAGTACAATGTGATTGAGTAGCGCGTGGCGGAGCTATTTACAATGGATGAAAGGGGTGGCATGAATCAATGAATCATGAATGAGAGGTGAGCAATTACATTGGGAAGCTGAAAAGTTCTCATGAGAAAAAAAAATTAATTAAATTGATGAAAAGTTGAACAAATTTAATATTAATAGGCTACCAGCAGTTAGTGAAGATTGAAAATTGATGAAAAATCTATCAATGCAACTGAAGAAATAAGTGAACTTAGATTTGAAATGAAAAGATAAAGTATATTGTCAAACCACAGGTTAATTAAAAATCACTGGCGACTCGTGTCCACGAAACAGGTGAAGTGCTATACAGTATAAGATACGAGCACTTCTCCTGATTCGCGGGCACGAGCGCCAGTGTTAAAAATAGAGGTACATGTTTCGATTCCTACACCGTAATCAATTTCTGGTTAACTAGAATTTAGAGTTAAGATCAGTGGAAAAGTAGAAGCCTATTTATATTAACGGTCAAGAACGGCTATTGGTAGACTTGAACCAATCACAGTGAACGTCTGCCATTGGCTTAGACAAGCTCCTCCCCGATTAGCGGTTCATGCGAGCGTTACAAAATGGCGATTTGAAGAGCAAACATTGGTTGAGCGGTCAATTTTGTTTCAAGATGATCATATTAGTTTTTAATAAGATACACAAAATCATACATGTTGTATCACGAGAAACAATCGTGTTGAAAGGTATTTCATCATTAGGCTACAGGGACCGACTATTAGGCTACAAGTCCTGTATCGTTAATGATACAAAATCAATGTTTCAATGATAATTGATACATGTAACATCTTGGGTATCTTTTTGAATGTGTGAATGTGATATATTGGAAGTAAATATTATTAACACGTAGTTTTATTATAGATTCGATGAATTGTATTTATTATTTTGGCATATTTTTTGCTTTCGTTCTGTACATGAAACATTATTGATAGACGTTTTCATGATTATACTTGTTTCATTATTAGATAAATTGTATTGTTGTGTCAAAATAATAAATATTTGATTTGATATTTTATTTGCATCAAGTGACAATAATTGTGAGGATGAATATTCAAGATACAACTCAATCAAATAAACTCATGAGAAAGATGATTCAAATAAAACTAGAGGTTTTTAATCCATCAACATAGAATTTTAGCAAGTCGACATTCAAAGTTTCTCGAATTATTATTTCTGAATAGCGAGAGCAGTGAACGAATTTTGAAGCTCTCGTTTCCTGAAGTCATCAGTCAACTAAATTTCTTCTCAAAGTAATGTGATATTCATAAGAATGAGAAATGCACCATATTGTAACCGTGACCTAATAAACTAGATAATTATTATACCAAAACTATTTCGTAACGTATTTCATCATCCATCAAATTATTATTTAAAATTGTATGAGTCATTATTTTCATGTGTTATTCAATCGCCTACAATTCAAGGGCTCAAGCTATTTATTGAATGAATTATGATTGTGATTATGATTTATACGAGTATTTATGACAATAAACTGGATAATGTATGTTTTATGGCGATACATAAAAGACACTGACGGCTTGTACTAACGAAACAGGTGAAGTGCCCGTATCTTTAACTGTACAGCACTTCACCTATTTTGTAGGCACGAGCCGCCAGTGTTACAAGAGTGATTACTTTCGTGAACATTTGAATCAAAAGTGTAGGCCTAAGTCTTATCATTATTTCATTTATTGAATGCAAACGGACAAATGTTGATGATAAATTCAGTACAAGTTCAAA
Organism: Sogatella furcifera; assembly: GCA_017141385.1. Lineage (NCBI taxonomy): Eukaryota > Metazoa > Arthropoda > Insecta > Hemiptera > Delphacidae > Sogatella > Sogatella furcifera. The sequence goes on along the minus strand of CM029555.1, from coordinate 3,606,959 downwards.
TAAAGTAATAGATTTTCGACGATCATTCGAAATTTATAAGTTATGGTAATAGAAGGAGTTTGACTATAGGGCTAAACGACGGATGATAGTTTTTTGAATGATGTAATTTGAAAAAATGTGAGAGAATTCAACAGATAACAGACTTATGTTAATAGTTGAGCATTTATTGTCTCTTTATTTCGATTTAAAAAATAAGTATCATCTAGGCAAAGCGATATGACAACTCTAATTGACAACATTAGCTGTTAGATCACACAAGGAGCAGACGAAACCGCCTAATTTTTTGGCGTCAGTTATAACAACAAAAATAATTCAAATTCAATAAGAATCAAACCGTCACAATCTAATATAGAAACATGAAAGATAAAGCAATCATAAACATGACAAACGAGAAAGATTTGAATGTAAGAAAAGAAGACATTCTGGCAAGATGAGAAAATTACTCCAGCTCGGTCAATATTGGTTCAAAAATTATAAATTTGTTCTCAAGGTGTAGGAAATATTCTCATCTACAATTAAAGAGCAATTACATAATTTTCAAATCAATAATGACCGAGCTGTAGTAATTTTCCCATCTTGCCAAAATTTCTTCTTTGCTTGGACAGACTATACAAGGAACATGTTTCAGAAACAGAGCTCCATGTTTTGAATCACAATAGGACTTTGAATAACTTCTCTTACGTACTGAATGTTTACGTACTGAACTAAGTTGATGTACTTATTATGAATTACAACTACCACCAGTATGTAATCGTAGACAATTGTTAACACAAACAATCTGGAACAAAGTACAGAGTCAATAGGAGCGAACAATGTAAAGTGAATAAGAGAGGAGGGACACATATAAGGGACACATAGAACAGAAAGAAAATTGGGAATGAAATATGGTAAAATTATGGAAGTATTCCAAAGAAAATGCAAAAACATTTTCAATTTTTCAATACCATGTTGTAGAACTGTTTCCTACAATCCAATTTGAGAATAAGAACATTTTCATTTTCCAGTTGAAAATAAGTTACTCAGATGTGATTGACCCCCACTCTTCCAATATGTTGAACAGCCTATAGTTGAAGTATGATTTTCTATCATATTTCTCGATAAATAAAGTGATAAAACCTATATAGCGTGAGTGAAAACCTAGGGATGGAGAGTTATACAGGGTGTTTCAGGAGGAATGTTCAATACTTCTCAGGCTGATTCCTCACACCAAGTAGACAAAAAAGTTCCATGGGACCAACCCCCAAAAACGCTTTGTTACTGAGATAACAATGGCAGAAAATTGAGATTTTTAAAATTATATTAATTTTTCTAATTTTTTAGAGGCTTAAGTGAGGTTCAGAATCTCAGAAATAGCGATCAAAAATCGCAAAATTTGACAAAACATAGCACAAGTGATGAATTTGTATTTAGTAGCGATTTTGCGATTTTTGATCGCTATTTCTGAGATTTGGGTAAGATTTACACAATCGCTGCCATTCAAATTTTTCTTCAGAATTCGACTCTCTTCAACTTCCATCAATAAAAAATAAAATTTTATGATTCCTTATCCGGTTACAACCATTATTGTTGAAAAATGGCGTTTTCTAGCATATTTTTTCCAATTATCTCATTAACCGTTGAAGTTACAAACTTGGAACTGGTTTCATTGAATTCCTCAGCTAATTTTACATGGGAATAGATTATTTTAGAACCTCACTAAAGCCTCACTAAAAAATTAGAAAAATGAATATATTTTGAAAAATCTTAATTTTCCGCCATTGTTATCTCAGTAACAAAGCGTTTTTGGAACTTTTTGTCTACTTGGTGTAAGGAATCAGCCTGAGAAGTATTGCACATTCCTCCTGAAACACCCTGTATAAGAAGAATCTTATCGAACAATAATATAATAATAGGATAGAAAATCGTATGAATTCAAGTTATTGAACGACAATAGAATAGATTGACAATGATTGAAAGTACGATGAGTAACATTATCGACAATAACAAAATAATCATTATCAAGTTATTTTCTCGTAAAATCCAAAAATATAACAAGATTATTCCTAAATGAATATTCTAAAGGAAGTTTACAAATTAATAAATATTAGGGAAAAATTGAGAACTAGTGTTTTAGAAACTAATCAAACTCTGATTAAAATTCATCTCACACCAACAATGTTATTTCCCAAGCTATAACAATCATTACATAATGTTAATACTGTATTAAATCATCAGTTGAAACAATAACAACTATTATAGAAAAAACTATTGTTTGTCGAAGTGCCTATTCAACTGGGACCATTTTTGATGATTAATGTACTAGTTATGGCTATTTTCCGCTATTTAGCATTGTTCATTGCTTCATATTTCAAACTATTATCTCAGCTTTTCATTATTTTATTATAGCAGTTCTGTCTCTTTTTCATCATTATTACTGCATACAGCTCTAGTCTGTCCAAGCAAAGTAGACATTCAGGCAAGATGGGGAACTGACTCCAGCTCGGTCAATATTTGTTCAAAAATGAAAAATTTGGTCTCAAATTGTAGGAAACATTCTGTTATACAATTTGAGTTTAAATTTATCATTTTAAAACTGATATTGACAGAGGAGGAGTCATTTCCCGTATTACAAGAATGTCTTCTTTGCTTGAACAGACTATACAACAAACAAGGAACTCTTTTAACTTTTGCAACTATGTTGAATTGGATTGTTACGTGTAGAATTATCTACTGTATGATGTAACAAACACAATTCTCTATTGATGTCCTTCAAGTTTGATTCATGTAATTAAACTATTAAAACGATTTCAGTTGGGTTAAATTGACAATTTATCGCTGTTTTTGTCACATAGATATCGCTTTCCAATGTTACATTTCAATAACTCAAGAAAAATTGTAAAAATTATCGAGTAGGCTAGTTGTAAAGGTGATATTCTGGTAGTTGAACAATGAACATATCACATGAAAAGGCGAGATATTGCCAAACCATAGATTCATTGAAAATTTGATGCCGGTATCAGTTTATACACGATTATCAATCTCTTATTATCAATATTTATCTTATATCAATATTATCAATATTTATCTACTCATAAATATTTGGTGAATTAATACATGAAGTAAATAAAAAAAAACAACTGTATTTATTCTGATTGTCCAGCACTGCTATTGGAAGTTGCTTGAACCAATCACAGTGAACGTCTGCCATTGGCTTGACAAGCCCCTCCCCGTTAACGGTTCACGCAAATGTTACAAAATGGCGATTTGAACAGCAAGCAAAATTATGAAATAATGATGAATAGCTACTATAACATACGAACCGATGAGGAAAATGTTACAGAAGAAAGGGAAAACAATGGAATAAGATAATAATAGTAATACTTATAGAGACTGTTTTATCAGAGAGTGATTATACAGTCTCTATTTAGTTAACTCATGTCTCAAAAATGTATGACAGTACCACCAACCTATTTTTATGATAGATTTGTGAGTCATTGTTATTCTATTCTTCCGTAACATTTTTCTATTCATTTTGTATGTTATTTCAACTATTTATAATTCTTTCGTTGTTATGTTGCCATTTTGTAACGTTTGAATGGACGGCTAATCGGGGAGGGGCTTGTCTTCGCCAATGGGTCTGCCAGTTGGTTCGCTGTGATTGGTTCAAGCAATCTTCAACAGCGGTGCTAGACCGTGTGTATAAATACTGCTGCTTTTTTCTAAGTTTTAGCTTACCAGGGATTGATAATGGAGTAGCTCGATAATGTAGCTTGATAATGTAGCTTGATAATGTAGCTTGATAATGGTGATAGATAAAAATAACGGTATATCAACTTTTAATAAATCTGTGGTTTGGCATTATCTTTTCATTTCATCAATTTGTGAAATCTCGTTCAAATTAATATCTATTAAAGGAATTTGAAATCAAGCAAGGCGTTTCAATAATTCTGGCAACTTGATATAATTCTAATATTTTGTAATATTGTTCAATATTTCTCAGACTGATTGATAACTTTATCATATTTGATTGATTATGAATAGATTTTCACCCCTGAATATATTATGTGAACTGATAGTTATTGAAATAGATGGAGTTAAATAGCATAGGTTTACACTGTGAAGTTGATAGGGTCAGCAGGACAGCAGAGGTCATCATCCAACCTTAAATGTACATTTAACCTTTAATGTTACCTTTTAATAGTTGCGTAGTTCTAAATCTGAATCAATAATGTCAATTAGAGAAGAGAGATGATATATTGAATGTGGGTAGTGAACGATGAAGTTGTTTCTTTGTGACAAGTGCAAGAAATTTCACAAATTGAACCTCCACTGATTCTGTGATTGATCTGAGTTCTATACGGGCCTGGGAAAATTTTAATTCGTTTATTCGAAAAAAATACAATAAATCTATTAAATTGAAACACAGATAGTGAAGTCCAGATCGTGTTCTTTCCAAATTTCGATAAATATTCAATCACTTGATCACTATCACTCTTCAATTCATGTTTGTTTGAATTGCCTTTGGAATTGTCATTGAAAAGTTTGGGAAGATATTTTTTTCCTCCATAGATGATGGATGGTAGATTAATTTTTTTCATTCAAAAGTAGCCTTACGAAATACATTGCTTGAAAATTGACTGGCCAAACAACATTTTTCAATAACTTTGATTAAAGTACAAAAATATATTGAAAAAGTAATAAGATATGAATGAATGAATAATAGTCCAGTTTTAAGCATCGATTCCTGATTCATGAATTTATAATATTTATCATTATCATTCATCATAATCATTATCATAATCGTTATCATGTCATATTATTGTGGGTTAAGTGGAAGAGAGGGCTCTTGTGCCACAACTTCGCCACATCACTTATGTACAGTACTAAGTGGAAAATAAAGGCATTCATCTATCTATCTATCAATCATCAAAAACTTCGTCATAATCATAATATTAATAATCATCATCATCATCATCAAACACGTCGAAACACTATTCAACTCTTTTGTCTGTACCTTTGTGCTCTGTACTATACAGTAGCCTATAGCAGAGCCAGCATAGAAAATCAAGCCAACCATGCCTAGCATAGCAAGCCACCACAATGGACTTATCAGAGCATGGCCTAGGTTCACTCACCCGATTCTATCGTGAAGGCGTGAGGGGGGGGGGAGTTTGATAAGATACTCCTGGATATTGACAAGCTTTTGGGGACACTTTGAGGGGGATGCACTCCTGAATATGTAGAGTGTGATGGGGGAATTAAGGGGAGTCTTTTGAGAGGGGCAACAATAGTCTGCCCAACCAAAGAAGACCCTCTGGCAAGATTAGAAAATGACTCCAGCTCGTTCAATATTGGTTCAAAATTAATTAATTTGGTCTCAATCGTAGGAAGCATTCTGATTTATAATTTGAGACCAAATCAATATTTCTTGAACCAATATTGACCGAGCTGGAGTCATTTTCTCATCTTGCCAGAGGGTCTTCTTTGCTTGGACAGACTGTATCTACTTCCTTGGATTGAGGGAACACTCTTTTAGGGTACACTGTATTGCTGGCTTTGCGGGGGACACTTTTCAGGGGGGCATTAATTTGCTGCACCCGTGACGAGAAGTCACCAAGGCTAGATGCAACGTTGTGAAATGATGACACCTTAGTTCCGTTGCAAAATTGATTGTTTTCCGTTGCAAAATTGATTTACCTAGTTGCAAATTGATTACATGCACTTTGGGGGATGAGCTATTGAATTGAATTTGTTTGTTCTCTTATTTTCACCTGGGATGGTGAAATTAGGGCGCAGCCAGCCTTTATTGTGATTTTATACTGATTTCTACTTAGTTTTGAAAATAGATAATGTAGAGGACACACCTTTTTGTGTGACTTTATTTAGCATCCGATTAGAATTAAGGGCGAAGAAAGAAATTACGGTAAAATCACTGATTTTTCACGTCTGCTATGTTCAGTCTAGCCTATTTTGTCTTCCTTTGATCACGATTAGTTAAATTTGGGTAAGATTTACACAATTATCGTCATTGAATTTCCTCTTTATAGGTTGATTCTCTACAATCTCCATATACGGTAAAAAAATCCAATTCATGATTTCATTTAGCCCAAATTTAAATTTTTGAAATATAGTGATTTAGCTCATTTTATGGATTATCTCAATAACCGTTCAAGTTAAAAACATAGATACTGGTTTTTTTGGATTTTTCTGCTAATTTTACATGAAGTATTGTTCTAGGATTTCAACAATAATTTTTTTATAGGATTTTTACAAGTCATTTCACCAGTTAAGGAAGGCAATGACTTAGAATTTATACATTTTTCATGCCATTCAAACACAGCTAATTTTTAAGATTCGTGAGCAACCACTGGCAAAAATCGATTACTAACGCTTCTCATACTAAACACAACTCATTACAACCGGATGGAAGCTTTGGAAAAACAGCTATTCCACACAAAATGAATAATGACAATTTTCATCCAGAATCACTGCACTATGGAGCGTTGCGAAGAAAAAAATCAGAGGCGAAAGAAAGGACAAGCGACAAAAAATGGAAGAAGAAGAAGAAGAAGAAGAAGAAGAAGAAGAAGAAGAAGAAGAAGAAGAAGAAGAAGAAGAAGAAGAAGAAGAAGAAGAAGAAGAAGAAGAAGAAGAAGAAGAAGAAGAAGAAGAAGAAGAAGAAGAAGAAGAAGAAGAAGAAGAAGAAGAAGAAGAAGAAGAAGAAGAAGAAGAAGAAGAAGAAGAAGAAGAAGAAGAAGAAGAAGAAGAAGAAGAAGAAGAAGAAGAAGAAGAAGAAGAAGAAAGAGGGAAAGTTGAAGTGTCGAGAACAAAAGAAAATCTAAAGGAAACCTGTCATGATTCATCAGGCGCGACTAAACGCTGGTTTTTACTTTTCCAGCAGTCTGACTCTTATAAATCAGTTCTCTCTTCTTTTTCTTCTTCTTCTTCTTCTTCTTCTTCTTCATCCTCCTCATCTTCTTCTTTTTCTTCATCTTCTTCTTCTCCTCCTTTCTGTCCCTATTCCCGATCCTTCTTCCTCTCCAATCACTTTTCTTCACCTCTCCTTTCTTTTGATGCCGTGAAAATCGTCTTTAATAGACCCTGACTATAATAATTGCCAACGGACGATTCTTCCTTCTCCTCTCTTTTTCACACACACTCACTCTCTCTCTCTCTCACACACACACTCACTTAATCACATTCTCTCTCTTCTTATCATTCCGTCCTCCTTCCTCCTTGATTTTGAAGCAACTGGTATAAGTCAAGAAGTTCGATGACACTTCAGTCTACAACTGTTTTTTTTCTACTCTATCTTTTCCTACCTCTCCCTCATTTTTCATCTCCTTCTCCCTCTACTGCTACTTTTTCTTCTGTTTCTCTTTCTTCTTTTTCTTTTCCTCCTCCACCATCTTCCTCTTCCACTTCTACTCAATTTTCTTCTTTCATTTCTTTAAAGACAACCAACGAAAACCAATTGGAGTGGAACTGGTTTGCTAATTTTCTAGAAGAACTGCTGGAGTCTCATTTTCTTCTTTGTTTTTTCAAAAACTTGGCATTTTTTGTGGTTATAGCTACTGTATTCATCCAATTCAAGTTCAAATTTCATTTATTGATGTTTCCTTAATCTCAGGGCTACTTTCATCACTGTTTTTTTATATTTTAAATAATTATCAAAGTACCATTTTTGAATTATTTTCAATGCATTACATGTTTCAACTCATTTGAAAATTTCAAACACATTTTCAAATTTAAGAATTACCATAATTGGTTGAAACATGTAATGCATTGAGAACTATTCAAAAGGGGTACTTTGATAATTATTCATTTATTTAAATTGATGCACGAGTCATAATCTACAAACTTGATGATACAGATTTGATTGCTTAAATTATTAGTTTGATCATATTAAAAGTTGTATCAAATCATAGCTACCTTCAATTTATAGCTACCATAAATAACAATTGAAGGGTGCCATGATTGAAAAAACTTGAAGCGAATGTCAGACTTCTTGCTAAGAATAATTATCTTGTTGCATTTTTCATGCTTTCTATGAATATGATCAACTCTCTAGTCAGTTTTCCTCAGTCACTTCGGAAACCTAGAAATACAGTAGGACAAATAATCCTCCTTTGGGAGATTGGCTGTCGTTAGTAAAGACAGTCAGTCGTTTCCCGTCTCTGGAGGAATAGAAATTGTTGCATTACACTCTAACTGATTAACTGCATGTTATTCAGAGGTGTTCTGCGCCGCCAATTGGTTGCGGAGACTGGCTTATGGTTGAGAGGATCAACGTGCTAACCACACGTTACCTCTATCCTGGTTGATGATTATTTGCTTGCTGTATGGTCTGTCCGGCCGGGGGGAATTCTGGAGGGCTGGTGGGGGGGCGGCTTCGGCTCGTCCAGTGTTGGTTCGGGGACTGTGAGTTCTGATTGAGAATTTATGGCTTTTGGGCTGGTATTGGCCGGGCTGGGGCCGTTTTCCCGTCGTGCCGGGGTGTCTTTCTTGGCTTGGACGGGCTGTATAGTAGAGTGAATTTGAAACTGGCAACCAGCTGGTAGGCCTACGCCCTTCATGGGCTGTTGAGCCAGACATACATACATACATACATACAAATAATCCTAGAATATCTATATTGAATAAATGGGCTAGCCACTCAACAATCACCAATGATATTCCACAAACATCACAGATATCTAAAAATAGAAATTAATATTTATTTTATGATCCCCATCATATAAAAATGAGTACCTGAAAACTGAATCATTCTTAATTCTACTATTCATAACTTTACAATTTTACGACTCAAATGTCATAGCCAATAAGGGCAGAGCCACCATAAAAAAGTATGAGGCATCCGGGATTATCTTTTAAGTGTTTTATGATTCAATTTTGAAGTATGATTTGACAACTATTCCCTCAACAAGTTTATTACCGTACAAATATAGATATATATTTGATAGTTTTGACAATAATAGGAAAAGTCTACTTGTTTTAGATAACTGTTTACAATGAAATTAGGCCTCATTGAACAGACTGTACGCAGACTCTTGGCAGAACAAATGAGTGAATAGTGTACCTGAACTGAATAAATTATTCATTTTCGATATCTTATCACTATATAGATTACAAAATAATGTTCGCCACTTGAACGTTAGACACATGTATTTTCCATGTATTTACTTGTATTGGGTATGAGAATAATTAAGTGTTGAATATCGAGCATTAGACATGAGGATACAGTGCATGAATACTCACTAATATTCATCTAAGAATATAGAGAAATAAAATTAGGTGACAGGTGAGGTGAGAAAGGTTACTTGACAAATTAGCCTTGAAACTGCCACCAAGTACACTTTTTTGTGAATTATTTACTTGATTTATTTGAAATTATAATCCACGTAACGTAACTCAAATGGAATATATGACACAAAAATTTTGAATCACTTTGAAAAATCACTTGAAACTTCGAGTTATGAGAACTGCAATTGTTGTATGTTTTTTATTAGAAGATGCAAGTGACAAAAATACAATTTATTGAGGAAAAATATACTGCATTGATATGTAAATTACGGTTGAAAAGCTCAATAAATTTCTGAGAGTTCAAATCCTATACAAGGTGAAGGCCAAAATTCAACACAATATCCTATCACTGAAACCTATGCTGCATTCACACGTACGATGCAATTGAACAAAGCACTTGGGTTTATTTCTCTAAGACAACTTGGTTTGTAATACGTATTATTATTATCATTATAACTCATTTGGCTCACGGCTACTTTGATGTTCAAAGTGACAAATAATAACTTATTTACAATATAATATACTACAACTGACTTTAAAACTTAGGGCTGTTTAAAATAAATAAAAATCAGTACACCCTATTAAAAAACTTTATAAAATTATTGAAACACAGACATGTTTCGACACATTAGGCCATTATCAATGTGGATAAATAGTCTATAAAATAGTTACAATAATTTTAAAAAGTTTTTTAAAAGAGTGTTCTGATTTTTATTTATTTTTCAATAATACTATAAATATAATAATAAATAATTTCAAAATATTATTCGTATGGGTTCATTTTGGAAATTATTCAATTCTGTAATGGGACATTTTTTTTTATTCGAGTGCAGAATCAGGATCCTAAGCAAAAGTTTAACTGTTCTATAACTCAACGTCTGACAATAGTCTGTCACCGGTCTGTGTCATTCGCGTTCACCTCCGTAACATTCAATGTGTGTGTCTCATCACGACAATAATTATTGTAGTGTCGTGATAAGCCTTTTCAATGAGCGAGTGATAAAAATAGTCAAGTGCCGACAATCGTCGCATATAGCGTCGGTATGATAACGACAATCGCACTATCACTTATTTTTCACATCATCTCTTTCTTGCTCTCTCTCCCTCTCGCTCTCTCTCTCTTTCTCTCTCTCACACACACACATACTCACTCTCTCTCTCACTCTTTCTCACACACATTTATTCTTGTTCTTTCTCTTTTTATCACATTCTCACGCTAACTCTTTCTTACGGTTTATTAATTGTCTCTCTTTTTATTGATTATGTTTCTCACTGCTTCTCTAACATTGGCCTATTCTCTGTAATTTTCATGGTTAAATTAATATAATGTTATCAATTTCCATATCCTAATCTTATCCTCTCTTTATAAGTCTAACTCTGAAGTCTTATTCCTATCTCATCTCTCTCATCTCACATCCATTCACATTCTATTTTTCTATTTTCCTTATTCCCTATCACTCTCTCTTTATTTTCTTCTCTCTCTCTTCCTCTCTCTCTCTCTCTCACTCTCTCTCTCTCACTCACTCTCTCTCTCTCTCTCTCTCTCTCTCTCTCTCTCACTCTCTCCTCTCTTCTCTCTCTCACTTTCTCTTACTTCTCTTCATACTCTAATTATAATTTGAACTTCCATTTTCAACAACTATTATCCCTTCATCATCCAAACCGTATAGTTATCTAAAGAACCCAACTCATGACGTTTCGCACTTCATTCACTACCATATACTTGTAAATAATTCCATTTTATCGAGAATTTCTCTAAATGTGTTCATTTCATTTCATTACCATTTATCATTTATAATTTTAATAAGTTGACCGATCAATTTAAATCTAGTTTTTAAATTGTATAATAATTTTACTATCTTTAGTGATCTTAATAGCTCTTTATCCGTGTTAATGGAAAGGATATCCTTATTATCCTTTCCAGAATGGACATATATATGTCTAAACTTCGCCTTTTCAATTAGATAACTACACTCCTTATTCATTTTGCAGAACCTCAATTTAATTTATAAATTTTGCATTCATTACATCACTGTTTCGTATTTTTACTAGAAGTCTCTTTTTTGACAGATAATTTTGTGACTCATGATATTACAATGTATAATCTCACCTATGTTATCTATTTGACATCTAATCTACCTCTCACTCTCTCTCTCTTTCTCTATTCACACATTTCTCTTCCTCCATTCTCTCTCTCACTCTCTCTCCTCCTCTCTCTTCTCTTCTTTCTCTCACTCTCTCTCTCTCTCTTTCTCTCTCTCTCTCTCTCTTCCTTTCCCAATTCCCTCCATCTTCGTCACATATTCCTCACATACCCATCATGACTGATTAAACAAACACACGTATCAAACTAGGTATATAGGTTATCAAACGATTATATTATTCCTCTTCTTTATCCACTATCAAACAGACTATCATTCTTCTCTTTTTTCTATATCTATTTTTATCGCTGTCTCTACTTTCCTTATCTTTCTCTCTCCTATTGTCTCCTTTTTTGTCACACTCACACTCAAACCCCCCCCCACTCCCCCTCCAACCCATGTGACTTACTGATAACAGCACACCTCTATCAACTAGATTAGTCTGGTCTACCGACCGGTGTGATACGTAGTGTTGTGTGGGCCGTGAATTGTTTTGCGTTGTGTTACTTGAAAAATACTTGTTATAGAATACTTGATACTTGATTACTTGAATACTTGATACTTGAATAGGCCTACTTGAAAAATTAGTTCGGTGCGAACAGGCTTCATAGATACTTATTTTAAAATACTTGATACTTATAAGTACGGTTCAAGACTTCAACTTGGATTTTATTGTTTGAAATAATTGAGTTTTCAGCGAAAAATGTTCGGTTTTCCTCCAAATATGTTGATTCAGTTTGTTTCTTCCATCTTTTTATTGTTGGTTGTGTCCGTCATACATTTTTAATATCTGAAACAGTGCTGGAAGTTTTCAAGTAATATATAAAACACTATTGACAATTCTATAAACAACATTTCAGCTTGTTAGTGGATTGAATTACTTTATTGAAATAGATAACAAAACTCAGCTCAGATTTTACATTACGATATGGATGAGTAGAACTGATTTTTCAATAAACTTTACAAAATAACAACTTCCAATAAAAATTTGAAAAATGGTGATGAAATGAATGCAAAATTCATACAAATATTAATTTTCTGAGATTTGATAAGATGTCACTCTTGATTAGAGGTTTCAATAAAGATGACATAATATGATTAGAAAGTGGATATTTAAAATAATTACTGTAACAATGTTATTATTTCAAATAAATTATTGAATTTGAGAGTGATCACTTTAATGTTTTTATATATTTTTTCAAACTCAGTAATGATGACATCAGACTCCTTGAATAATTGGAGGGATCCACACTAAAAATATAAATACGGCTTGTCGTTAACATGAGATAGGTGCAATAATTTTGAACTAAATCTACTTATCAGATTATCTTCATGAATAGTATTGATAGTATAATTTGTAGTTTGGTAAAGATTCTTATGGAATCTGGTCTGGAACTACAGGAAACTTTTTCAACACATGAGTACATCACTAGGCACAATAAATTATGAATTAAAATTATAAATTATGATGAATCACAAATCATTAAATTATACGATAACAACAGTAAACCATGACTAATCAATTATAATAATATTTGAAGTGTAATAATAAATAATAATGACTCAATAATATTGAATTATATCAATGGTATAATCACTACTTCAAAGCAGCATCTTGAATAAAGAACTTGACAATAAATTATGCAACTCAATGAAACTTCACAATTAAATAAAAACATAAAATCTAGCCGAAATAAGTAGAAAGGAACACAAGGAAACATCTAGAAAATTCACTGAAAAGGTAAAAAAGAAAAACATGTCAATAATGAAATAATAAAGAGTATATTGGATAAATTATACAAATCGAGTTATAAGTTGATAAAAAGAAAAATTAAAATAGAATTCAATGATGTCAGATTTTATAGAAGAATTATTGCAAATTGCAGTACCGTTATATAATTGCAAATAGAGGACATATTTCAAAATTATTAATTAATCAAATGAAACACCAATAATTATGATATAATGTGGAATATTTGCAAAAATTATTAATTAATAATAATAATAATAATAATAATAATAATAATAGTGAATAATAATTGCAGAAAATAATAATAATAATAATAATAATAATAATAATAATAATAATAATAATAATAATAATAATAATAATAATAATAATAATAATAATAATAATAATATCAGCACGCATAAAAAATATTGTTTCATCAACACTGTATGAAAAGTGTAAGAATGATTATAAAACTGCTAGGAAAGTAACTTACGTTCAATAATAACGTGAAAATCATCATCAGGCTATATTCAAACACAATCTTCTTGAAAAATTCAAGAGTCACATTGAAATGTTGATGACATAGATTCTTCTGCAATAATGAACTCTTACATTCCAATTTACAATTGATACCGTACTCAATGAATGATTATCATGCAACAAAGTTATTATCATGAATATCACTCACAAAAAAATCCCACACTTACTTCAAGTATCCAAATAATTAAGATAGGACCTGCATGATCGTCACTTTAGCTACAATATTGAATTAAATCACTTGAAAATATCAAGTTGGATAAGATAAAAAATTAGCATTATACTTGAAATTCACCTTCACCTCTGTATACTGACTCAATCATTTTAGTTTTATTGACGGGTGTAGGATGTTGGGTTTTATCATTTTTCTATAATTTCTTGATAGATTGATTCTTTGGTAAGATTGTGAAACATTTTTAACATTTGTAATTGGAATGAAATTATCGGGAATTAGTTAACAAATTAGGGTTTCAAACATATTTCATAAAACAAGGTACAGATTACAGCCGACAATAATATTTTTCATTTCTTAATTTTTCCTAGCACATTAATTCACGATAATTTTCCCCATTAAATTAGAATTTTGGATCAGAAATTAAGTAATACATTCATGGCACCGGCTTATATTTTCAAATACAAAGCTAGTTTAAAAAGGTTTTGGAGGGTAGAAACATGAACTGAGAACAAACAACTGAACTTTAGAGTGCTTTAGTGGAGTTTATAACAAAAATGATGCAAGATTCATAGTGGAAGTGATTGAAAGATTGAAAAGAGACTTCGACTGATGTCTTCAACTGTAGCTAATGCTGAGGGCACAATGTTCTACTTCTTCCTCTACATTTTGATAGGATGGTGGATGATTGTGAGTAAATTTATATTTTTTCCAGATTATAAACTTGAAGATATTGGTTATTTTATCTGGTTACATCTAATGTCTTCTGTGATTGTGTTATTTCTTGTTTCAACTTGTCGAATTCTAAATATTTCAGTACCTATACGGTAATCTATTTATCCATTTACATGAAATAATGAACTCATTGGTTAAATCACAAAAGGATTGTTCCACAAATGATAATCCAATAGACAAATTAATTATAGTAGATTGATTAATTAATAATTAATAACTATTGTAACAAACAGTCTCAAATTTCCATGGAAATTGGAAAAATATTCTTAAAATGGTACTCACCAGAAATAGTTTTTATTTTATTCAACATGGATCATTAATTAATTCATAGTAGAAATTCTCATCTAAAAGCATCGAAAAACTGTGAGTAGCATTTCATTATTTAATCAAGTAAAGTTCAACGTAGAACTTTACACTATTTAGTAAGTTTTATAGTCATTAACAACTTGGTTCCAGTTTCTCATCAATATGACAAGAACTCGATCAAGGTCTCAATGATCAATGAAAAAATACGTGGACTTGAAATGCAACAAGCAGATGAAATAAATGAAGAACAATATTAATTCTCTTGATTGCCAAGTCAGTCTATCAGGTCTAGTCTAATTTAAGATAGGATTGAATGCCTATAGTCTGTCCAAGCAAAGAAGACATTCTGGCAAGATGGGAAAATGACTCTAGCTGGGTGAATATTAGTTCAAGAATTATAAATTTGATTTAAAATCGTAGATCAGAATGTTTCCTACTATTTGAGACCAAATTTATAAGAGAACCAATATTTACCGAGCTGGAGTAATTTTCTTATATTGACAGAATGTCTTCTTTGTTAGGACAGATTACCAGTCCAATAGAGTCTAATACGGTTCAACCTTGTTCCTGTAATTATTGGCAATCGATCTTTGTTGAGCTCAATTTAATCAATATTCTCCAAGATATATATATATATATATATATATATATCATTGTAGATATTATATCTCGAAGACTGAACTTATTCAATGCTTCAGGATTGAATATATCGCTACAGCAGACATTTTTATTGGTATTTATTCTATTTGTTTGGAATAAATTGTTACTCTCATTTTGGTTGAAAATACAGACTAATAATGTCAAAAACGTTCCTATCAAATTTGATGGATAATAGGACCGAAATTCATGGAAGATTGGTCAATATCACTACTTACTAACCCATATTACTGTTGCTATTAACAATATTACTATTAGGAATTATTCTTCATAAATTTGCTGTTCAATAATATTGATCAAGATAATGTTAATGTGAAGGAATTATTGTTACAGAAAAATAAAAAATAGCAAGGCCTACCAGTAGTATTATAATAGTAATTTTTAGTCAATACAAAAACATGAGCAACAATACCGTATTTAGTGTGTAGCCTATATAGTGTATAGTAAATAGTAATCTTAACGATAGATCAATATAATTATACATGTAGAGTAATAGTATTGAATTCCAATAAAATATTGATATGAAACTTCAATAGTATTATAAAGTGATTGAATGGTGATTTGAAATAGCCCAATGATACCCAGCGCTCAAATTTTAGAGGTTCACAATCCTATTCAAAAAATCTTTCTAACTATCAATTCATGCTAGAAAAATATCTCCTTCAATCTACCTAAATCCATGCAAAAACTTCAAGAACACGGATTGTAAAAATAATATAGCATTTATTTTGTTTCAAGATTCTCAGTAAATTATTTATGAACTTATAAATCACATTCATTTCCATAAATGAGGAAAATTATTGAAATTTACTATCGCTACAAAAACATGAAAAAGCTGTGTAGAAGTAATAATAAAGCATTGAAATAAATTTTCTCCTGAAATTGTAACTTCTACTGCATTTTTTCAAAACAACGTTCAAATCTGTTTAACACTAGGCAAAGCAAAATAAATCTGAAATTCTACTGTGTTTTCAACAATTACCGTATTATTGGTAGGGTAACACACGCATGACAAGGAAAACTCAAAGAAAAATATTTTCCTTATCAGCGAGGAAATAATCTTGAAGCAAATTAAATGCACTTACAATATTAATGTATGACGATAATATAATTGATTACCTTTCAAACTTTATGTGAATTTAGTTTTCAAAGTGAAACTCTAGTTCAATAACAGTAATATAGGTGTAGTTTGTCCAAGCAAAGAAGACATTCTGGCAAGATAGGAAAATGATTTCAGCTCGGTCAAGATTTATTAAAAATTTATAAATTTAATTTCACATAGTAGAAAACATTTTTTATCTACAATTTAAGACCTAATTCATAATTTTTTAACCAATATTGACCGAGCTAGAGTCATTTTCCCATCTTGCTAGAATGTCTTCTTTGCTTGGACAGACTTTGCTACAGTCATTGTCATAGATCCTGGGAAAAATCTCTACATTAAAGAGTAAGTTTCAATTTTATTGTAGGAAATTATTCATGAAAAAAGTGTTTGAGATAAGAATAAAAGAGGTAGGAGTTTCTCTAGGAATATCTTGCTATTTCATTCCGGAAAATTGAATCAATGCTCGAAAAAAATTCTCAAGGAAACAAATGAGAAAGTTCTCTACGGTCATTATTTGTTTTCACAAGGCTTCATTTTTATTGAGAATAATGGCTTCATTAATATTGAATCTGATTCATAAATTGATAGAATATACAATAATATGTCTAACCTACTCTTCCAGTAATTGACTTTGACATACTGTCTTATAGAAAGTTATGTAGATTTGTTTATTTTTAGAGCAATTCTCGTTCACTACGCCTTTTCTAGGTAATAAGGTAAAGTATAGATATAGTCAGTCCAAGCAAAGAAGACCCTCTGGCAAGATGAGAAAATGACTCTAGCTCGGTCAATATTGGTTGAAAAGTGAAAGTTATGGCTTCAAATTGTAGATCAGAATGTTTCCTACAATTTGAGACCAAATTTATATTGTTTTAAAGCAAAATTGACCGAGCTAGAGTCATTTCATCGTCGTGCCAGAGGGTCTTCTTTGCTTGGCCAGACTATAGCAATCTGGACTCGTTTTTTTAAGTTTCCTGTATGGGATGTGAAATATTCTCCAGAGAGATTGAGCTTGAAAAAGAGATATAATAGCATGTGAGAATGGATATTCAAAGTGAGAATAGAAACTTTTACATTGTTCTAATACATAGTAGGCTACCACTCTAGGAATTTTATCCCGGAACTAATGGATTCATCAATATCATTTTTCTGAATTTGAAATGTATAATTTTCCACATTTAATATAGCCTAATTGTTTGTATTGAAAAAAGGAAAAATTAAATTAGAAAGACCAATAATTTATGAACCCAGTCTACTGACATGCAAACCAGCGCACCTAATAAAAAAAGCTTATTGATTGAAGAATATAAGTTATTGGAGTAAGTTAAATCTAAAACGATTTTGACTAATAATCTCAAAGGCTGAGGCCGCACTGCCGGTGAGTAGGGCGTGGAGGGTGGAGGGTAGATGGTAAATCTATAGAACATACACACCATCCACAGTAATAGGCCTACATCGTATGAATGGTATGTGTTCAGCCGCCATCTTGAAATTCTTAATTATGGACAACATAACCTCAAAAAACAGTATGACGTCATACCATCCATACGATGTATTACTGTGGATGGTGTGTATGTTCTATAGATTTACCATAGGGATTGTCTATGAATCCATCTACCCTCCACCCTCCACGCTCTACCCACTGGCAGTGCGGCCTCAGCCTAAGGTCTTGAAGTCCCTTCACTTCCTTCATGAGTCATTCTTGGTACGGTATCAAACACATTTTTCAGTGGTTTATATAGGAAGCTTAGTCCTGCCTGTCTCACGATATAAATATTTATAAACGAACCTGTTATATTGAGGAATTGAACTATAAGTTTAACATACAAGTGTGTTGTAGACACTATACTCTTATTATAGATTCACAACTGTTATTTACATATATATCTCTTCAATTTATTTGAAAAATCTATGCAATCGAAGCAAAAAAATGAGTATTATATAAATTACTCTTATTTTATCCACCTATTTATTAGTCATTAATCAATAATTGGAAAAGGGAAGGATCTTAGTTTTTTGACGTAGGTACCTAGATATAGATTTTATACGGTTCTGAATAAAAATAAATTGAAACAAAATAAAGCAAACCTATGACTCCCCTTGCTGAACAATTCCACTTCAAATCATCTAAAATATTGTGAATATAGGAAAAATGAATCGAATTCCAATTTACGGTAACTAATGCATATTCGATGTAATATAGGTACTTTTTACAATATTTTATCAATATTGTTGGCTACGGATAAAAGTAGATGTTACATATTATTATTTCAATTATCTGTTTTTCATTGAAACATTACTGTAGAAATGAATTTAGGATCTTTATTCCATTGTAATTCTAAGGATGGATGTGTAAAATATTTTGAATTTCAATAAAATGATATTTGAATTCCACCATCAGGATCTTGGAAATGCATATAATCGATCAATATTATTCAAATTAAAATCCAGAGTAGAATAAATATACACGGAGTTCTGCAAGTAGCTTGTTAACTAGATCCGTAATAAGTTTGCTTAAAAGTTGATCACCTTGGCTTCTTATTTCATTGCCAATAATGCCCCACCTCAAACACAGTTGAGCTGACAAAGAAATGAATAAGCAGAGAGTAAAATAAATTGAAAACACATTAGATACGGTATAATCCAAATTTAAAAATAGCAATTCGATTCAGTAATGGTTACAAAGTGAGTTTTATAAGTATAGCCTACTGAGCTTTCGCAAATGTTATTTTACTTAAGATTTAATTAAGTCCAGAAATTAATATTTCACTCAACAACTGCTTTTTTAACTTTTGAGCTGAAACTCACGACATTTTCCCACTCTATTAGGTTGTAGTTTTGTATGTTTTATTGTATCCTATGATTCCTATCCAAGCAATGGAATAATAGGTACCACTTGAGAATTTGTATTATACAAATTAGATGCTTTGTATCATACAAATTTCCAAGCATTTTCCCTTTGTATCGACACAGAACACAACGACTAAAAACTTTAGGCTGCTATCAAACTATAATAGGTAGTCTATCATACTTACATTAATGGTTTTGTATTATTTTTGAATTCTATCTATGCAACGAAATAGTAGGTGCTTGGGAATTTGTATTTACACCCAACAGCTAGGCCTATAGGCTACCTCAAACTGAACCATATAGACTGGTAAACTGGTATTGAACTATATGTTATACTTCATCAATATTTTTAGCCACCATTTGTATTCTATCTGTGCAATATAGAATAATATACTTATAAAAGCTTCCAATTACTTGCATAATTTACACCCAAGCTCTTTTTACAGAGTGTTCGAAACTTTTAAAATTTATAACTGCATTTCTTGTATTGCTTGGACTGCATTTTCCAGCTATTTTTATTTTTTGAAAAAAACTATCACTCAGTATTTTCTATAAATATTGATGCTCAAGATTTCAATTAGCAGAGTAGTAGGCTACATATTATTATGACAATTGGAAAATTCAATTAGCTATCAGCTCCAAAATTTGTGTAAACAGGTGAATAGCACTGGCGGCTCGTACCCACGAAACATGTGAGGTGCCCGTATATTTTATTGTACAGCACTTCACCTGTTTCATGGGCACGAGCAGTTCATGTACCCACGAAACATGTGAAGTACCCGTATCTTTTACTGTACAGCACTTCACCTGTTTCATGGGCACGAGCCGTCAGTGGTGAATAGAAGATGGTAACCGAAGCCAAGAAAAAAATAGAACATGGAATAAAATAGAAAGAATCGGTAGAAAAAGAAATCAATTCAACCATCAACACTTTCCTTTTTAGACTGAAAAAGGAAACCAACGTCATAACTCGGTCAGAGTGTGATTAGATGTGATGAAAGTTGATGAAAGGGAAAATTTTCACAAGTAAAACACTGCCAACAAAGAAAACTCAAGAAAGAAAAGAGAAGAAAACCCAATAAAGAAAAAGACACACTTTCGCCGTCAAAGACAGGAAGAATAGAATCCATGCTCTTCCAATTACTAGTATATATAGTATGGATTCAGTACAGTTATACTTCCAGTAGGCTACAGGTAGTATTTCAATGAAACTAGTTTATACAGTAGAGATTCAATACAGTGATATTCCTTGAATGTTTTGGATGTACTGTATATCTGATAGAGAATGTGAGGGATCATATATAGTGTATACAAAAGTTAAATATATTGTATAATACATATATTTGTGTATAAAATACACTATTTTATATTATATACATGTATTTTGTGTATAAAATACACATTTTGTATATTAACTTACATGTATTTTGGGATAATCCAACTCTGTAGATTCCCCAAAATAATCCTATTGAGCTAGTTTTTGGGAGATATATAGATATTTTTCGTTTGGTTAGTTATATTTTACTCCAATATAAATAGTAATAGTCCATTGTGATGAGGCACCTTTATTTTCGTGACACAGTTTCCTATTAAACACGATAAAAAATTCTGAAAGTGAGTCTTGTGAGTAAAAGTGAGAGATACTTTCATTGGAAAATTGTGTAATGATTCAAATTTCCATTGACTAGATTGATTGATTAGGCTACTCTTTTGATTTCCTGGTCGTTTTTTGAATGGGAGTGAATTGTAAAGATAGTAAAGTAATAATCTCGAGAAGGCAAAGGAATTGAAAAGCACGTGAGAGTTGAACGTCATGGGAAATAAATATGGGCCAAAAATATGAAGGTAGCTAGGAACAAAAAATTAGACAATTTTTAGATTCTCAAACATTATTTAAAGCGAAAGTGGAGGCGTGGTATTGGGCTCTAGATATACGAATAGAAAGAAGAATATTAAGAGGAGAAGAATTTATGTCAAAAATTGATTAATATCCCGATAGAATAGAACAATCATAGGGAATTTTCTCAAAACAAGGACTGGATTGGTTTATCATTCATTATATGAATCCTTACCTACATTTATATGCAAATATTGCTTCCGTATGTTTTCAAATCAACAGAGTAATAAATGTATCAAACATTTATCGATTGAGACAATAGGTAAAGAACCCATTTTGCCTCCTTCACACAGTACAATAATAATAACACTGAACAGCTCAAGATATAAATGAAAAGAAGTTAAGATGAAGCATTAAATAGGTTGATGCTCTGGAGGATATGATGATGAGTTCCAGAGAGTCTTGGCGAGTGAGGAATATTGATTTCAAGAATAAGTGATTCCTGGTGAAATGTAAATATGTATTTTATGTATTGAAAGTCTTTGGGTTGGAATGGGAAGATTTTCTTTGTATTGGTGTTGATTGATCAATCTAGGATTTTTTTAGTTTGTTTGTTTGTTTGTTATGAGGGCGAAGCCCACATGAGCTCATAGGCTTGTGCGTGGGTAATGATATGGATGATAGATGACGACTACTTTGAGGTAGTCGGGACCGACGGCTTATCGTCCCCTCCGAAAGACGGGGTGGCCTTATTTATGTGATTGTGCTGTGGTCAAAAATTGTTCCCCGCTTGGGATTTGAACCAGGGTCCACCTGGTTATGATTTTCAGTTTCTTGAAATATTATTTACAGGATATGAATGAGGAAGGCTTAAGATAGTTATTCTTATTGTTATTCTTTGTCATTTGAACATGATATTTATTATGGGAATAAAACTATTCATTTATAATTTTATTCTCTATGTACCGTATTCATTATTTATATAATAATTATTTTTTTATGAATCTATTTTCATATATAATTCCATCTATTATTCACCAAATACCAATAGACTTCCTCCCTCTTCTGTTGCAGACCAGAATGGTGCTAATCCTGCCCGAGTACTCGCAGCGTCCCTACCGCTACGGCATGACGCTGCTCTGCGTGGGCGCCATGTTCAACTGGTTGGGATTGGCTGAGAACAACGCGGAGCCGGTGCGCTATATCGGTGTCACCCTGATAGCAGCCGGGGCGATGCTCATCTGTCTGGCCATGTGCTTCTGGATGAAAGCTAGCCACGATACGGCCGGTGAACTGAGTGCGGTGGGTTTGGAAATGATGGTTCTGAATTTGGTTTGAAATCAAATAGATTAATAATTGTAGAGATTGGAAAAGTTGGAAGGAGGGAGGAGGCTCCTAGAAGAAGCAAGGAGGTTCACTGGAGAAGACATATCAATAAATTTTGTTTCCAGATTTCTCATAATTTATTAGAAATTCAACTGAGTTGTGGTCGATATTGAAGAAACGTTCCATGATAAAATAAAAACACATAGATGTTGTCTATTTCCTACACTATATTTGTGTAGAAAAAAGTATAAAATAGTGTAGAAAATTGAAAACAACTATGTATTTTATCTCATATTGAAGACAGCTAGGGGAGCTCCCAGAAAGGCAATATTTTGCAAACAAAGCCCCCCCCATCTATTAGAGGAGACTATGATATAGGTACGGTAATACAGAGTACTATGATATAATACACGCCCCCCAAGTGTACGAATGTGTTGCGTCCTCAATGAAACACCTTGTATAAGTTAAAGAATGACACAAAACCGGTCTGGGTGAATCATTTCCCACAGTATGGTTTTCAATAACAAAACTTACACATAATCGAACATCTTATTAATAATGAGCATCTAATATATTTTTCTTGTCATTATGATTTCAGTTCTTTGCTATATCGTATTGTATGTTTTTTGGGAAAAAAATTTCATTTCATTTTAGATTTCATTGATTAAAAACTTGTTTACAAGTTTTATATTCTTGTAGTTCATATTCTTGTATCACTGAAAAGTTTAATTCTGATCAGTGTATTTCATTAGCCTGAAGTTGTGAGGTAAAAGGAAATAATTATTAGCCAACGGTTCACCATAAAAGTATTCTATGTATTTCAAAATACAATACTTTGAAGATTGAAGTAGGCTACCTGAACCTGATAACACGTAGTAGTATTCCATTGAATGTGTTTTTTGAGCTGCAAAAACAAGAATCTCCTGAGAAAGGATGATAGTTCCCTCAAATAGCACTACCGTACATCAAATTTAGCACAAGGGAAATGAGAAGACGCTATATTTGATTTTATAGTAAAAATTTTGTAAATAATTGAGAAAAGATGTTGGGAAAAAGTGCTGATGATTCACATCCGGAATAATGAGTCTCACAATTCTTGATCACACTTGTATGGAAAATATTATTTAAACTGAAAGCCTGAGAACTGAATAATTTCTATCTTTGCTATCGTAGATGCAGCCATTGTTCATTATGAGTTTTTCTTCAATTTTACTTTCCACTTTTATGCAGTAATATGATTTTTCCACTATTGTTAATAGTGGCAGATTTCTCTATTCTATTTTTGTATCAGGTATTTAGGTGCAGAATGGATACTTATGTGTATCTTAATGATAATTATACATAGATAGATAGATAAAATGATAACTTTATTATAGATAGATAAGATAGACTTTATTTTACACTTTGTAAAAATTTTACAAGAGTTTGTGGGCGAAGTTGAGGCATGCAAGCCCCCTCTTCCACTTAACCCACGATGATCCCTTAGATGCAGATCTCTATACAGATCTATTCTATTTTTGATTTTTGTATCAGGTATTTATGTGCATTATGGATACTTTTGGGTAATGGGAATAAGACTTAGGTGTATTAGGTCCATAATAAGTACAGTATTGTGTATTTATTTGTGTATTATTTAATTTTAAAATTAAAATTTTTTTTTGAAATTTATACTGTATACGCTGACTTACAGCATAGGCTACATTCTAAAAATCGTTGCTTCTATTTTTTCATCCAATAATTTGATCATTGTATGGAATATGCTATCCTAATTTCTGAAACATTATTTTAAATTATGCATTCTATAGCCTACTTGATCATTTCTAGAATATAAAATGTATTTTTGTATCCAATATACTTGTTTTTCTCCTGATAATATTTTTTTCATTGATAATTTGACAGGGAGAAGACCAGATGCACCACATTGTGACAATTCACCAAGGAGATGGTACATTGGAGAAGCCTCCCGATTATGATTCGGTAACCGGGTGTTCCCCGCCATGCTACGAAGATGCTATCAGATTGAATCCTGCCCTGCTGTTGCCGAGCATGAGGTGAAAAATATTTAACTTTTCCTGATAAGTCCTCTATGAAAAATTGGATAAATATACGAGTATATTATTAGTAACGGCTTTTATTGGTCATGAGAAACGTCACCCTTAAGAGAAAACAATCCATCTATTTGGTCAAAATTATTATTTATTATTACAATGGTGTCTTGACTTGATAACAAGTATTTTAAGCCAAGGTGATGATGAGTAGATAAATTATGTTTAAACAGTGAAAATTATTGGTGAATGGATCAATTAAAATTTTTCAAACAACACTTTTTACTTTAAACAATTTTGATAAAAGTTCAGTTCTGAATTCCAAAAATAGACAGGATAAATATTTCAAAATCTTTCAATATTATTTTTGAATTCACATAAAAAGTAAATATAAACATGAGTGAATAAAAATAATAAGTTACCTCTTCAATATGTGTTTGGTAGCATATTTGGTCGAAATAATAAGTTTGGTTTAATAATATAGTTCAATCAACAACAATACGGTATCTCAAGTGTTGGTCTATAGGGTCAATAAAGTGAAAATTATTTAGTTTTATTGGTATGCTTATGTCAGGATTATGATAAAGTCTGCCAGTCTGGTCGAGCAAAGAAGAAATTCAAGAATGGATGGAAAAATAACTCCAGTTCAATCAATATTGGTTCAAAAATTATATATGATGTGCTCTCTAATTATAAGGAACATTGTGATCTACAGTATTAGTAACCAAGTTTATAATTTTTTAACCAAAATTGATCGAGCTAGAGTTATTTCCCCATTTGCTGGAATGTCTTCTCTGCTTGGACGGACTTTACCACAATATGAATGAATAAATTTATTTCTTCACAAAATACAAATAATAAATAAAAATATTACTTCACTAATACTCAACAAGAACATATTCTAATATTTAAAGTGGAATAATAATTAGTTGGAGATCTAATTGACATGAATTTATTGTATTGACTGACATTTTTGAAGGGAAAACTAATATATGATTCATTTGTTTACACACACATATAAAAGTTGTTCTTTTGAAATGCATTCTTCTAATAATTATTTCAATGTTTGCAGTACCGCCCAAGACGTCACCGACTCAGTAGTGAAACAAGAAACCACCACAACCACAGACCAGAGTACCGGTACCAGCTCCACCGCACTCGAAACCACTAAACCCGCCCAGGACCCCGCCCCGCACCCTCCAGAACCCACACCCAACCCCGAAGAGTCTAGTCAGAACAGTGATAACTTCAGTAGTCGAATGCTAAGACTTAGCAAACGCTTTTTACGGGGGAAAAGAGGCAGTGTTAGTCCGCAAAATGAAGAAAACTCTACTGAGGACTGCTCCCAAGTGGCAGAAAATAGCTGTGATAATATAGGTTATCGTACTGACGTTGCAAGTAACAGTGATATCGGTTATCATGCTGACATAACTAGTAACAGTGATTCAGGTTATCGTACTGGCGTTACTAGTAACGGTGATATTAGAAGTAGCAGTGATCGAAACAATTGTAGCCAGGTAGGCGGTAACAATGACTCAGGTTGTAACAGTTCCTCTCAACCATCTCCTGTGAGGTGAAGTGATTTTGAGGTTATAGGCTACAAGAACTTATTTTTTGAAGTACTCTCGTAAAGTTGTAACAGTGACTAAAGTTGTAACAGTTCCACTCAACCATCTCCTGTGAGGTGAAGTGATTTTGAGGTTAGGCTATATGAACTTATTTTTTGAAGTACCCTTGTACAAAGTGGTCGAAGATTTCCAATTTTATCGATAACAACCTCAGAGTTTAACTCTTGTTCGAGATAGATGAACTTATATCCCAATCTCCATCAGTAATCTTATTCAATTCTGATGAATATACGATTAAAGTTGGTAATATCTTCAAAAATAAAGCGATTAGGTATAGGTCTGTCCAAGCAAAGAAGACCATCTGGCAAGATGAGAAATGGCTAAGTCAATATTGGTTTAAGAAATGTTTATTTGGTCTCAAATTGTAGATCAGAATTTTTCCTAAGATTGAGACCAAATCAATAATTTCTGAACCAGTATTGACTGAGCTGGAGTAATTTTCTCATCTTACCAGAGGGTCTTCTTTGCTTGGACAAACTACATCATGATTTTTAAATTATTCTATAGGATGCACACGGACTTATTTTATAATTTCAATTAATTCAATGAGTGTGATGAGGTTGGATTGTAAATTAATAACATCTTGATTACAATTTGGATAGTATTGACTAACTTATCTCCTGTTAGATAAAGTGATTTTTATATTATTATTTTTAAATGATAAATAGAGTTAGGCCTACCTATAATAGGCTATTAACTAATATGGACTTATTTTCCAATTTTCAATTCACGCTTGTGGTTCAATCTTTTGATTAATTAAGTATGAATGAATATTAAACCTGTAATATTTTTCTCTTCGCGCAAAGAAGAATGATTTAGAATGTTTTGTGATTTGTGAGCTGCATATTGTGAATATGTAGGGTGAACTTATTTTTAATAATCCACTGTACTAGTGAAATTAAACTTTTTTGTGGAACGTAATTGAATTAATATGTTTTGATACGATATTTATAAAATAATCATGTAGCCTACTATTGTAAAAAAATGTGTGAAAATATTATATAAATGTATTAAAAATATTGAAATAAATTCACGGAATTAACTCTAAACTTGTGGACAATGTGAGGTATACTGCTTCTGTGTGTGCCAATTTTAACTGCAAAAGTATTAAAATTAAAAACTCTGATACACTGTAAACTACCTATAAATCTGTTTAACTATATAGTGTCAACGGGAACGCCAACTAGGGTGAATTCATTCTTAAATTGTTGAATATTTGAAATTCTTTGTATCATGAAAATACTGAGACGCGAAATATGTGATGCAACGGCGCCATTCCTCAAAAATTCTAAAACTCAAGCCAATCACGGTACAAAGAATATTATAACTTCTGAAAGATTCAAATCACTGAAAACACTACTTGAAAATAATAATATAAACTATTATTGTCATCCCCGGTGCCCTTCTATATTGTATATTTCAACTGGAACTGGTTCATTACCGTACCGGTACTTTTAAACTGTGCAAGAAATATTATTATTCTTGAAAACTGAGCAAAGCTTATCTGAAAGAGAAATTTGTAACTTTGTCTATTTTTTTTAATGGGTTGGGCTTTTGTAACCCTTAGCCACCGCGACCGCTATTCGATCTTTTATGGCATTAATATTGTCTATAAATAATAATTATTATTCAAATATGACTAAAATCATTATAATAATGCTAGAAATGTATAACTTATGATTCACATTATTAATCAAGAAAATAACAAACTAAATTATTTCTATCTATAACTATAGTTTTAATATTTACCTTACTGCCGCATTGAAGAATTTTCGAGCTTACTCCAAAGATGTAAGACTTTTTTATACAGTACCTACAACTATAATATATTCTGATTATGCTTGTCCAGTGAATAAAGTTGTGTACTAATATAAGGAGTAGCTTCCAATTATTCTCCTTGTTTAAAAGGTAACAGTGAAGAGTTGGCATATATTATGTGGATCAGAGATAATTTAGAACATTATTTATTGGAAAAATCATTGTTGAAAAGTAAATTATACAGTGTTTGAGAGTAATAGTAATGTTGGAAAATTAGTTAGGTATTATTATTCGGATAAATATATTCAGTTTTCGTGGAATCGTCTTGTTAACTATGATGGCTTTATCAATTTTTTAATTTTTATCAATGTTATCTCTCTATTGGTTCAAATTTCAACAATGTACAGTACTTAGTTCACAGTTATAAACGAGGAAATCTATAATATTCACAAAATCTAGTTATTTAAATAAAATTCAATATTATATTGTCAGACACTCAGAGACATTTTCATTGTACGGTACCTAATGAAGTTTTCTTTCTTCAATAAATTCACTTTGTACCTAATTGAGTATAGGCTACATTTTATTATAAATTAGTTGAAGTATGCGATGTACCATTGCAAAACTGCTTTCACACAGTTTTCTGTCAGCAAAGAAGACATTTTGGCAAGAATGACTCCAGCTCGGTCAATATTGGTTTGAAAAAAATTAATTTGTTCTCAAACTGTAGAAAACATCCTGATTTACAGTTGAGACCAATTTTTTTATTTTTGAATCAATATTGACCAATCTGGAGTTATTCTCCCATCTTGCCAGAATGTCTTCTTTGCTGGGACAGACTATAGGTACTATAGTCAGTAGTTTTCTCATTTGAGTTATCTGTATAGGAGAATAATAAATTCATAAACCCCCATACACCGAGTTGAATGAAAGCATTTTTATATTTTGAGTAATTATTATTGTGATACTGCCTAATAACTATTATTATTGTCTATTAAATAAATTAAAATTCTATACTATTCCAGTGTTTTTTATTGTTACACCAACTTCATTTTCACACAAACGTAGGCTATCATTTCTGTTTGAAAGCTATTGGAAGTAAAAAAGTATTAAAATAAAAGATAGCCTATATTGTATGAATAAGTTCATAGTAGAACCTCACCTTCAAACCCTCCAGATTTAAAATAGATTAGAATTTTCAAAATCAAGTCAAATTTATCATATTACTTTGTTTGGATTATAGGAATAAGTTTGAAATGTCGAATGTATAAGAGGCATAAGGTTTCCGAATAAGTGAGGCTCAACTGTATTTTGTCAATTTTATAAATGTTCCTTACCAAAATGAAATTCAAAATATATTCAGCAGGAATATCAGTATGGTAATAATAATGAATCAGGCTACTTTTACTTCGTACTTCTTTGTATCATTATTGTAATAAGCAGGAGAATCTACCAAAAGCATATCTGATGGAAATTTATAATCAATATTATTCCTATAATCAATATTAGTACCTATTTTTCTCGATAAAAAAGTCTATCCAATGATGGATACCTTGATAAAGAAAATTATAATAATTGTGTTACTGTGTAAGTGTTATTATATTAAACCATTGCTCATACAACCATGAATGTGCCACATAGGGTACGGTATATAGGTTTCTCCAAAAAAGTGAATTTTAGTTCAAACCATCAATTGGATCACATGATAATAAATGTGACTATTCACATTAGCTGATAAATGACATAATGGTTTGATTTAAATTTCAGATGGACGTTTTTGGAGGAACCGGCTCTCAAATAACAAAGCAAAGCATAGAACATTATTCCACCCAATAATAATCATCACCATTTATCAGATAATTGAAAGAATGAATTAGGTAGCCTATATAATGTAGTAAAATAAATAATCATTCAATGTGGATGCATAATTCATGTTTATATCATTGATTTAGACATCAAACATAATTCAAACAACTCAAATAAGATCGTCAATCAAATCATCATCGATGTAATCAGAGTAATCCTCATCAGAATCGATGTCACTGCTTTCAACTTCTGCCTCCTGGTATTTACATTGATACATTTTATTCAGTTTCTGTTTGTCCTTTTTACTGAGACCTTTTCGTTGTCCGATTTTTACGTCTTTCTCCTGCAACAAAAGATTTTAGTTTATTGAACTAAAATAGCTTAGCCTATTCTGCTTGAAAATTCTAATCAA
Organism: Sogatella furcifera; assembly: GCA_017141385.1. Lineage (NCBI taxonomy): Eukaryota > Metazoa > Arthropoda > Insecta > Hemiptera > Delphacidae > Sogatella > Sogatella furcifera. Next base: position 3,576,630 of record CM029555.1, on the reverse strand, counting down.
ATTTGATGGGATGAATAGCCTACTCGATTTCAAGTTACATCACATAAAATTAAAATGTCATGAAAATATTATTCGTGTTCTGGGCTTAGTCCATGTTAAGATAGTTAGATTATACTTAGATTATATTTGGATATTCATCAACAATAATTATTATATGCATACCGTGATTTTTTGATTTGATATAGGCTTAAAATATTTCATGATAATCCAAAGATGCTAACGATTATACACATTACTATAGTATATATAAAATTGATATAACTTATTCTTTATTCAGTACTATAGGTCTATAAAGACCCATGAAATTATATAATAGTAGCTACGATACTATAGAGACTGTATAATGAATATATAATGATTATACACTCTTTTATACGGTACCAGTGGTTACCAATAAAATTATAAAATTTGAAGAAGAGGTTCAAATTATTGAATAATAATATTATCATATATTATGTTATCCTCATATTCATAATAGAACATGATCAATCGTTAGTAGAATTTAGTTACAAAATTCAACGATTTCGTGAAACTCCACCATAATGATACAGTTCAGGTGTATACTCCACTGCTCTAAAACTGAAAAAGTTCAATGCATATTACTTGAAACCGTAGACTACCGGTATTTTTTTCTCTGATGAATAAGTTATAATTAATACCTCAGAATTTCAAGTCAAAGAACTGATAGATTGTTATGGATTCTGATTTTCTTCAATGCATGTTTATATTTATTTCAATTTTATTGTTCAACAAACTGGTACATCCGTTCAAGTGTTTTCAAATTTAATAAAAATATTTAAATAAAATGTTCCTTAATTGTCTTCTTAGAATACTACTTGTAATGAGGTGAGAGGACTTACAGATTTAAATATCCTGCTATTTCCCTTAATATCTTCTTATTCACAATTCAAACTCCAATATACAAAAAGAAGAGTGATTCAAAGGGTGAATTCACCCTTTTTGATGTATTATGCTTACGTATTATGAAAACGGATGATACTACTTAATTATAATAATGTAATACTCACAACAGTGGTTATAGTGCGTTTCTCATTCTTTGAGAAGGCGTACGGTCCATAATGCATTATACTGCTATAATCATAACTCACTCCAAGATCAGTCACTTTGCTGTCTGTGTACCTTTTGAAATTGTGTTTGTGATCTGAAATTGAGAAAAGTATATTTAAAATTTTAGTTTCATTTCACAGAAAATAATAATTTCCCTTTCTAGGCCTAGCTCATCAAAACTTCTCCACCTGTCCAATGTGAAAATATACTAGCAAATACTAATTCAGAATAATTAAATACAATTTCACAATGGTTGTAGGCTATTGGTAATTTTCATACAAATTCTAGAAATAGGTTCAATAAGAGTTATAACCCTCATGAAGTAATTGAGCAGCAATGTGAAATTTGAGTAGGCCTACTGTACTGAACAATTGTGAGAAATATTATGAATTTCCTTTTTCCTGATAGCTAATAAGTTCTGACCACATCAATTTTACAGCAAATATCACAAGAATGATGAGCCACTTCTTCAAAACACAGATAAAAGAGAGAATATATGATAGGTCTGCATATAATTATTATAGAGGCCTACTATATTGTAGGTTAATATTGATATTTTTGTCCCTTGTGTGTGAATGTTCTTTGAATAACATATTATCATCACAATATTTCCAAAAATTATTGAATAATTACAGAAAAGATAGGCCGGCATATTTTACGGTAATGAGAGTCTGCTTAGAGGCAAATATGAGTATATGACACCATTATGCACATGAACCTGATGTTATGTGCTCTGTTTGGAGAGATCATTGATCCATTAAAACATTATTCATTGGAAAAACACAAATTAATCTCAATAAATATAAGTTTTTGTGACTGAAGCACAACTTAGTCGCTGTATCTTGAAAAGGGCGCAAATATTGAAAAGACGAAGAAAAATTTGGTGCTCCAGTCAAGTGCATAGTCGACCTAGTGGAAACACAGATAAGTTACTTGGAAGAGCAATTGGCAAATCGCAATTGAATTTCAATTAGGCTATATAACTCACTTATACTGTTAAAACTTGAAATAATCAAAATCGGAGACCCTTTTTTTAAAAACACTAAGTTATTTACACTTGAAAATGGCTATATCGCCGAAACAAGTTGTGTTAGATGAAAATGGTACAAGTAATAAAATAAAACATGTTGTGTTTAAAAAAGGGTACTTTGATTTTAATTATTTCAAGTTGTAAAAAATACAGTAGCCCTAAGAGAAAATAATCACTTTTACTGTATATAAATTGAATCAAAATCTACAAATTATTTGATGTTAATTATATAGAATACAATTTTTTATAAATACAATAAAATTCAATAATTCTATCATTTTCATTCATCTTTAATCAAATGTATATTTTACTCAAACAAAACATAGGCCTACCTTCTTTAATATTCTCCCAATGTATCTTGATGAATTCATCCCTATCAGCAGCGCTCTGCTGATGATAGAACCCCAAGGCGTGCAAGAATTCATGCACGACCACTCCGTGCTGCACGCATTTCTTGCTCAAATTCAGCACTTGTCCCCCTCCCTGCCTTCCCGCAAACGACCAGCAGCCTGGTCTGTCCTTCTTGACCATCACATAGTCCTCAACCTCTTCAGTGTACTCAGTGAACTTGATGCAGCTGGATTTCTCAATCTCCGTGATGGCTTTTTTGATTATCACTGTTTCGGTTTCGTCTGGAAATAATTAGGAACAGTTTTCACAATAATAATAATGAATAATTCAGCTTCAATAAGAATGACTTTTGATACCAATATGTGATTTCAAATAAATTCAAACCAATTCATTGGAATTAATTAAATTTGATTGAGATTATGAATGATAGAGCACAAGTAATGAATATCAATTTGAGAATAAATGATTTTTTGTATCAATAATTATTTTTTTCAATTCGATTTTTCGATATTGAACAGTGAGTACTGACAATTATGAATTATTAATTTGTTAAAGCGGCCTTCATAAGATGAATTCAATAAAAATATAATTTCTCAATATTTTCCAATAATTTTACCAACAGATTAAGTCAAAGTAAAGAACTTATAGCCTTTTAAAAAATTCCCAGATAGCTTTGAAATCTCAGACGTGATGAACTAAATGGGAAGAAGAATGCATGCATATATACTATACGGTAATATTACATACGGTAATACTAAACATTTATTTATACATGAATTGGATGTAAAAGAGAAAATGATAGAGCCTGGAAATTGAATTAATCTATATCCAATCAATCTAATATAAGCATAACTTACATGAAGCAATCCACATTTTTCAAATTCACTTGCTCATTGAGTTGATGCTTTATTTCTTATTGTTTTCTACGGTTTAAATTTCAAAATTATTCTTAGTTGTTTCATGCTCAGGTTCAATTCCTTTAAATGAATTGATAATAATATCAATATGAATTTAATGCCTCCTCGATGAGTCTAAAAGCATTGGTGGGCATAGACTGTTCAAGCAAAGAAGACCTTCTGGCAAGATGGGAAAATGGCTCCAGCTTGGTCAATATTTCTTCAAGAATATCATGAATGTGGTCTTGATAGTAGATCAAATTTTTCCCTACACTTTGAGATCAAATTGATAATTTTTGAACCAAAATTGACTGAGCTTGAGTCATTTACCCATCTTGCCAGAGGGTCTTCTTTGCTTGAGGACAGACTATATAGCCTAAAGTAGCCTACTATGTTTATAGGGCTCTATGAAGGCCTTTTTATGAAGCCTTAGTCTATGTGTTTTTCAGTGCAATTAATTCATAGAAAAAAGTGATAAATTGAGATGTTATAAAGAAAAACAAATATTATGATTGTACTCACCGAATTCCTCATCGATATGATAAGCCATTGTAGCATTTACCCATCTCCTCTCTTCAGTGATAATTATATTCTTGGCTATATCTTCATTGGGTTCCATCATAATGTCTCCTTCGAACTGACCACTCAGCTCCCAAATATTCTGGCGACTACTGGGCTTCCAACTGTCTATTCCTTCTCCTGATAAATTACAAGAATATTATATTATTGCTGGAGAATGTAGCTAATTTTTCCTTATACAAAATCATCCAATTTATAACTATTAGATGAGAAGAAAAGATTGGTCGCACATACACGCATATCCAGTTGTCAGTTGTTGATTGTCAGACAATCATTAAAAAATTTATTCTCACAGAGTATCTTCGAAGACATAATATTTATCCTCAAATAGACAGAGTAGAAACTTTAAATAATTAAAATCAAAGTCCCGTTTTATAAATATTTTTATTCAACACTTTTATTTTTTTAAATAAATTTCTCATTGTAGAGAGATTTTTTCCATCTTGGAGTCATGACAGTACCAGCTCTTTTCATTTTTCAAAGCCTTTTCTATATAAAAGAAAATATTCATTTATATGATGAGTTGGGCTCGAATCACTCTTATGGAACTAGAAACAGGAGCACTCTAGGGTTGATGAAGGTAAACTACTCTAGAACTCAAAAAACATTCATCTATTTAGCAATAAAATATTACAACATTTTACCTCTTTCTATTAAAAACTTGGAGATTTCTAAATTCAAAAGTAAATTGAAAAAGATATTGACAGACAATTGTATTTATGTGATTGATGAATTTTTTCAGATTGATTTTGAAAGGGAATGATAGGGTCATAACGATATATAATAAGCGTTTATGAGCATAATGTTTTTTTATCTCTCTGTTGACAATAGTTGGCTATTGTAGTGATATTCTTATTTGATGTACCTATTGTATTTTTTCCGACTTGTGTCTAATATTTTCTATTCGCATGTATATTTTCATTTGACGTTGTAATACACTTGATTTATCCATTTATTTATTTCAATTATTTAAAGTTTTAACGAATACAGTAGCCCTGAGAGAAAATAAGTATTAGACAGAGTAGATTATGAAGACTGTTTAGTGTTTAATCAGTCTCTGAACAGTATAACTTACTGTCTTATCATGTAGTCTCTCTCTGATTATGAGTACAGTAGATCATTTAATGAAAAATAATGAGTCACAATACCCTTTATAGAGTACATTTAAACCTTATAAAGCCTCTCATGAGTGCAAAACTAGTTGTGTTCAGATAAAAACATAATTATTATGGGTCCATTATCTATCATTCCAAAATAAATACATTAAAAGCCCTAAAAATGAAAGATATAGAGTAGATTGTCTTGTGGAAAATTGTCCTAATACAATTTATTTATTTTGAAATAGTACATAGAGTAGACTATATCTTTGGCATCATTGAGCCACTTTCATTAAAGAATAAGTTATTCAAATTAATACTGATGTTCTCAATGCTAAAGTTCATTCAGAACAATATATGCATGGACCTTATTATAGGTCCTGATCATATTTGACGTGTTTGGTTAAGTTTTTGGTATGTGAGTTTTCTTCCAATTGGAATGTAATATAATATTCTCATTTCTATTTCTTCTCCAAGACTATGTTTTATTCTAATAATTGAAAGAAAATCTACTCACCCACAACACCAGCCATACTAGGAGGCATGAATCCAGAATGCTGAGGGGTTGGGGGAGGTTTTTGAAGGGATGGACAAATTAACAAAACAAACAACAATGAAAACTGAATTGACAACATTTTTCACAACAAATTAGTTCAGGAAAATATAAACTTCAATAAGCTATGTTGAACTGCAAAGAACTACCTTCAAGTGGTACCTAACAACACATCAAACTGATAAAAACTGAATCTCATTAGCCCTACTCACAAAAATTGTATGCACCCTATTTTTACTATCTAAACAAATTCAGAGTGATAACTTAATTCATTGTTTTATTCGCATGGGAAGACCTTGTTGGAAAAAGCCGCCAAATTTTAATGAATTTGTCTTGTAGGCTACTACTGATAATATATTTTTTGTAACAAAGTAGATATAAATACTATGCTACTGTTGAAACTTTTTACAGTTTCCTCATATTATAACTTTTATTTTCATCGCTTCAGATATTACAGATATTAAAAGCCAATCTCAACAGGCATTAAAAACTTGATTTTTTACAGTATACTGTATATTTTTGTAGGCTGGTCATTGTGACTGATGATCATAATACTTAGGGCTTGAAGTTCTCAATAGAGAACTTGTAGAAACATTTTTCCTGTGAAGAGATTAGAGGAAAAATGTTCGATTTACAGGCTTGATTGCTGAGTTATTCAAATATAATTGGTGATTTGAAAATTTATTGGTGCAGACAGAGGCGGGTTCAGTATTGTGTTTTTAATGGGTAAATTTATTCATTAGGTATTCGATCACGCTGATGGATTTTTAAATAAGGTTCAAAGGATCAAGGAAAACAAGCATAGTCTTGATTTGGAAAGATTTTCCAATAAATTTTTAGGTCATAAAAACTGTATTTATTTGGTATAGGAAGTGCGATAATGTAACAAGTGTTTTTATCTAAAATTCCAGAACAGCAAGGAAATTCACAAACAATTATTAGATTTCTATTTTTATAACTCGATGGGTAGAGCTGATAAAAAAATTCAGTTTTTATTCCACAATATGTCAATTCATTTGAACGGTATCCATTGTAGTACCATAATCCTCTCTCTCTCCAGCATAGATAATAAATTATGTGTATCTGTAATACACAAATAGACCATAAAACACATTTTCACATGAGTATAAGGCATTTTTTCAATAATTATGTATTGTACACTTTAATTGGTTGTAATTATAACATTGTTTTAGAGAGTAATTTCTCGAAACATTATAATTCTAATTCTTTCCAATAAATTCAAACTCATAATTTATTTATTGGGCTATAACTAAACAGTAATGGTAACTATCTTATATTGAATAAATCTAACTAGTACTATGCATCTCAATTAATTGATATCCTCAGTTGAGATAAAACAAGGAGAATCTTATTAGAACAAGGTAAGTGTAAGAAATATTGAAAATTGGTAAATATAAAGAGATACCGGTACATCATGATGATATCAAACACTTATTCTGAAGTTCATGGTAAAAACTTTTTTTCTACTTTCAACTCTGAAAAATAATTAATTTTGGAGAAATATATTAAGTAGAATAGACATAGGAACTTATTCTGAACTTCTAAAACTTATTTCTCCCTATTATCGAATCAAAAACCTGAATATAGTTCCAAGGAAATTTATCTCCAGTTGAAATGATGATTTTCTAATAGGAACTACTCATTCATTTTTTCCTGATAAGGTAGGTATCGGTACCTGGAAATCTGGAAAACCCTAACTAGAATTCAGAGAACCTAGAGAAGAGTCCTGATTATCATTGAATTTTGTTCCGAAATTCAAGATATCTTTTCGAACAATTTCAATGTTGGATCAATTTGAAAACCTAAAATTTATATCCTAATAATATTTTGTTGAACATATCTCAGTTGAATTAAAGAAACGTTTGACATTCGAATTTCTTTCTGGATAGACTATAATTTTGTGTACATTTTAAAAACCTATTCCAATCAATTTCTCAATTTTCTGTCATTTGAAAAGTAGTACCTCCAGTAAAGTTATTGTTGGAATTCATTCTTATTCTGTTTAACGTCTGCTATTTGAATTCGAGAAAAATTAGCATTCAAATTTGTTTCTAGGTATAATTTTTATGCATATTTGAAACCTTTACCAACAAACTTCTCAAATGTCTGTCATTTGAAAAACAGAAAACTCTTGTTGAACGTCTGTCATTTGAAAAAGGCTATAGAGAGAACTTCAACACTCAAATTTATTCCTAGATAATTTTCGAAACAATTTGAAAACCTATTTGAACAAATTTCTCATTATTTGTTATTTGAAGTAGCCTACTACAGAAAACTTCAAAACTCAAATTTATTTTTAGATAATTTTCGAGACAATTTCAAACCTATTTCAACCAATTTCTCATTATTTGTTATTTGAAGTAGCCTACTACAGAAAACTTCAACACTCAAGTTTATTTCTAGATAATTTTCGAGACAATTTGAAAACCTAGTTGAACGATTTTGTCGAACGTGTGTCATTTGAAGTAGCTGAAATCGAACGGCGAGTCCCAGAACGACTGCAATGGCGAATAGGAATAGGAGCTATGACTACTGGACGGTCTATTGCGACTACTGTCACACTTGTACATAATGTTCAGTTTCATTTGATCTTTGTCGCTCATGCCGAATCGTTGGCCGATGTTGGCGCCATCATCCTGAAATTGAACAGATAATATTAATCACTGAAGAATATTACATTATAAAAAAGTAATTTTGTAAAATGTTTGTCTAGAAAAATAATAAATGAAGAGATAGGCTACAACATGATGATATCAAACATTTATTGATAATTATTAATTAGAATCTCCATAATATATTGATATAATATAAATAGATAAAGGACTTCTGCAACTGCAAAAATTGACCAATATTATACATAGCAAATAATTTATTTAATTGGAGATTCTAATTATTAATAATTATCTATCAGTTGGTGTACTGCAATATCTAATAATTCTTCCAAACACTTATTCTACAGTTCATAGTAAGAACATTCTTTCTAATTTAAATTCCAAAACTGAATAATTTTGAAGATATTATAGTCTGTCCAAGCAGAGTAGACATTCTGGCAAGATGGGAAAATGACTCCAGCTTGATCAATATTGGTTCAAAAATTACAATTTGGTCTAAATTTGTAGAATCAACATTCTGCACTAACAATTTAAAACCAAATTTGAATTTTTTCAAGTAAATATTGACCGAGTTGGAGTGATATTCCCATCTTGCCAGAATGTCTTCTCTTTTTTGCTTTGGATACATTGTCGTTTAAATTCTAACTGCAGTACAAGTAGGCCTATCTAAAAATTTTGAGGTTTTGACATTTTTATGGAACTTTGAAGTTATTGTATTAAATTATCATGAAGTGATTTCAGGAATTAATTTTGCACATCTAAAACTTATTCTCTCCCATTATTTCACCCAGAGCTAAGCTCGATAAACATTGAACTATGTTCTATTCATCCTAAACTCTAGACTAGTAACACACGAATGTTTCATCTAGATTGGACTCAGTGGGTAGCCCAAAGTTCTTAGATTCAAGATTCTTCTCCGTCTAGGAATCTTAAAATTACGGTAGCTCACATCCCCAATGTGGAGTGAGAAAAGAGGTGGGATATAACATTCATCACAAATGATTTATAAGCATGATTTAGAAATGAAGACTTGTTTGTGATAACCTGATTGGTCGATATAGTCTGTCCAAGCAAAGAAGACTCTCTGGCAAGTTGGGAAAATGACTCAAGCTTGGTCAATTTTTGTTAAAGAACTATAAATTTGATCTCAATAGTGGATCAAATTGGTTCCTACAATTTGAGATCAAACAGATAATTATTGAACCACTAGAGTCCGATCCCACTAGACGTCAAACTTGTAATTATATGATAGTAGAAATCCGAAAAAGCAAATTATTCTCCCATCTTCCCAGAGGGGCTTCTTTGCTTGGACAGACTATACCGTACCCAGCGTTTCAATAATTGACAAATAGAGTTAATTAAAGACTTCCATTCTCTAAAATCAAGCTAAAAGTTTTAATAGTATTTAGTGATAAACTCGAATACTTATGATTTCCAAACAATTAATATTAATGGACTAAAACATCGACAGTGGAAACAGTGTATAAATTGAACTTTAAACTTAGGGCTATCAAAAAAATTGGTAAATAAAATGAGAAAATCAAATACTTTTTTAAGCTTTATTGTATTCATTGTGAAAAATAATACATTAAAGTTTAAAAAAGTGTATTTCGTTTTATTTATCACAGTGTATAAAGTATGAATAACATCATTATTCTAACTCCAAATTGAATTAGATCATGTTCTACATTTATTTCTAATCAAACTTACCAGAGGAGTGATAGTTTTCTTTCCGTTTTTGGAGAAGGCATGTGAACTGTAGTGCATGACACTCTCGTAGTCATAGCCAACATTGAAATCGGTCACTTTGAACGGACTGTACTTCCTGAAGTTGCCTCGTGTTCCTGTAAACAATAAATAAAAACGGTTCAATCCCTTCAAATCTCATTCAATATCCAATTACAAAATAATGAATAACTTCTAACTATTGAATGTCAATAGTTTGATCATTTTAGCGTAGATATACTATTCTATATAGTACTATTCTATATATTCTATATTTAGTTTGATGGTTTTAGGCGAAGAATCAAACGACTTCTAGTAGTTTGATTATTTGCCCATAGAGTGAGTTACGACTCAAAGCTAAATACAGTACTTTGAATGCAACACACAGTACTGTATTGACGTAAATTTCTTGTTTACGATTCAAGTGGGTTTTTCTGTTTGGAGTTTTCTGAGATTTATTGATTATTTGAATACGATGATAAACCACGTACACTGGGATTGGAATATTGGATAACTTGCAGATTGCAATCACGTCACCCACATTGATGTAGACATGCTACAGAGAGCTGAGGCGAGTTTCCATAAGAAAATACACCAATAACCAAAATACAGTAATATTGCACAGAATTGATGAGAGTTATCATTATCTTTATCGAGTCATATTCAACATAGAAGATTACAACAGGCTTTCAAGCCCAGAACTATTCATCTGAATCCAATAAAAACACCACATGAAAACATTAAAAGCCTATGAAAATTTTGAATCTACTTGAAAAATTACAGAGAAAATAGAATCAAACAAGAAGCCATTAGAAAATTTCGTGAAAAAATTGGATGATTCAATGGATAGATAAATCATTCTCATAACAAATATGACATTTTCAAAACGTCCTATTCTCCTTGTATAAAAATTACGATGCTTTTTGATAATTTATTGATAAATGCATGAATAGAAGATATAATCTGTCCACGCAAAGAAGACCCTCTAGCAAGATGAGAAAATGACTCCAGCTTGATCAATATTCGTTAAATATTAATTTGGTCTTTAATTGTAGATCAGAATGTTTCCTACGATTGAGACGAAATCAATAATTTTTAAACAGTATTGACCGAGCTGGAGTCATTCTCTCATCTTACCAGAGGGTCTTCTTTGCTTGGACAGACTATGATAGCACTTACTGGGCACAATATTCTGCCAATGTATCTTGACGAATTCATCTCGATCGGCAGCTGACTGCTGGTGATGGAATCCGACCGCGTGCAATAACTCGTGCACTGCGACTCCGTGCTGCACGCAGCGCCCTCGTAAGTTCACCACCTTATTATAAAAGAGAAATAGAAGATTAAATGAAAATATTGAATTAAAAGACAAGATATTGTCAAAACTCTGTCTTATTTTAAAATCGAGATACCAGTTTCGGTTGCTACACCATTATCACTGATTGATACAGTGACTCAAATTGATTGATTTAAACATAATTACTAATTGATTTATTATTCATTTAGCGTATGCTTTCATTAGTGGGGAGACCAAAAGGGTTGTTCCACTTCGCAATATTATAACCTCATTTTTCACAAATGAAAACATAGGAAAGCATGTGGGTTATAGTTCTTTTGAAATAGTCACTTTAAAACAAAATTTTTCGATTTTAAAACATCATTAACAACTAAAACTAAAACACTTAACAAATTAACTCCACCATGGCCGAAAATATTAAATTTTGACTAGAAATTTAGAGCTCGAAAATTTAACACTGATTGATTATGGTGTTGCAACTGGAACCGGTATCTCTTCTTTTCTAATAAGTGGTTTAACAATAGGGCTATCTCGTCTCTTCATTTAATATGATATTACGATAACTTCCACATTATCATCTTCATAACTATACTTAGCAAGTGGAAGAAATTAATAAGAAAAACTAATAGGAAAAATATTCGTAATAATACTAACTTTGAATGGTGGGGAGGGTCTTGGGCAGGTATTACACGATAATAGTTCTATTATCATATGGAAATGGAGTAATATCCGAAAGCGCTCCACATGTGAGTAGAAGTTTATATTTAAATTAATATTCAAAATTTTTGACTGCAGTGTCGTGTAAAATAGTTCAGAGTGAACTACTTCATAGTTGATCATAATATTATGGAAAGAGATGAAATTACGGAATCATAATATTTTCATATTTTCTTTCCATATGATTAACTATGATAATAGAACTATTATCGTGTATTACCGGCCTTATTACGGGTAGACTCGGCTACGCCTCACCAACATGTATTTGGACTAATACTGCGGTCATCTATCCAAAAGCAGTCCACAGCGTATGTGGCTTGATTTCATGATTACCAAGCAGCCACTCTCACTTGTTGTGTACGGTATAGTCTGTCCAAGCAAAGAAGACCCTCTGGCAAGATGGAAAAATGACTCCAGCTTGGTCAATATTTGATCAAGAATTTTAAATGTGGTTTTAATAGTGGATAAAATTGTTTCCTACAATTTAAGATCAAATTGATGATTTTTGAAAAAATTGGCCGAGCTGGAGTCATTTTCCCATCTTGCCAGAGGGTCTTCTTTGCTTGGACAGACTATACATTTTTTATTCTACATGGAGTCCGTAATGAATTACGGATTGGAGTAAGGAGAAGTATTACTTTACTCTAATTTGAAAAAGTTAATATTAATAGATAGGTAACTTTTACTCTAAGATGAATGCAAACTGTGCTGAGTGAATTATTTTACCTGTCCGCCGCCGCGACGGCCCACGTACGACCAGCAGCCGGGGTTGTTGCCGCGCACGACCACATAGGCGTCGTCGCCTTCCTCGTACGGCCGGAACTTGATGCACGACTTCTGGTGGAACTCGTCCATTGCGCCCATTATCACTTCCTTCTCGTCGTCGTCTGGGTTGAGAGGCGGAGGAGAAGATTGGATTATTGGGTGAAAACATGTTATAATATCATTCAAGTGTTCTAAAGAGTGAGATATAAACTCTCTTTAATTTGAAATTCATACAGGTATAATTATGAATACAATATTGTGAATGAAAATTGGAGAGTGAAATAAGATACACACATACCTACATTTGAAAGAAAAGAAGAAAGGAAATTTTTTTTTTCACTGTCGGCTCGTGCCCACGAAACAGGTGAAGTGCTGTATAGTAAAAGATGGGAGCACTTCACCTGTTTCATGGGCATTGTAAAAGGGCGGGCGATTTCATCCTTCTATGGGCGGAATCGTACGACATCGAACGCTGATGTGGAGAGAATAAGTCAAACTCCTTTTGGATCTGTCGCCGCGACGCCTTGATTATTCCTGGAGGAATGATCATCCTCATCCTTCATCCATCTCCGCCAGGAACTCTGGACATCGCGACGACACTCTCAAGATGAGTACTTTGTCTTTCCCCACCAGAATTCAATGTGCCCCTTAAAGTTTTGGTCTCTTAGGCTGAGGCCGCACTGCCGGTGGGTAGAGCCTGGAGGGTGGAGGGTAGTTGGTAAATCTATAGAACATACACACCATCCACAGTAATACATCGTATGAATGGTATGACGTCATTCTGGTTTTTGAGGTTATGTTGTCCATATATTAAAGAATTTCAAGATGGCGGCTGAACACATACCATTCATACGATGTATTACTGTGGATGGTGTGTATGTTGTATAGATTTACTAACTACCCTCCACCCTCCAGGCTCTACCCACCGGCAGTGCGGCCTCAGCCTTGAAGACATGAATTGAAGCTAACTGGTTAATTTGGTCTCTTAAAGACATAGATTGAAGAAAGTCGAAAGCAATGATTATTTTATTGTATGTAATATTTCATTTCCATTTAAATATTTGAATATAGAAACAATCAATCGTCAAAAATGTTTATTATTTCGAATTCCTCACCACAAAGATAGAATTAGAGAATTCACTGATCAACCCCACCACCATCGGGGTCTTGCACGATTTCCAAACTTAATTATAGTTGTTTGAGAATCTAGGTTCTCTAAAAGACACTATAGTAGCCTACCTAGTTTAATTGAGTCGCTTTGAAATCATTCAATCATGTAATGAATTTTGTTAGAATGATAGGTGCAACTTACACACGGATACTAGAATACTGTGTTTTAGTATCCGTGGGTGTACATTCATAACTGCATGGCTGGAGTAAGAATTGAGATTAGATAGATGAGCTGTTGAGAACCTAATAATATTATTCAAAAGTTTGAACCCATTACATATGAATTTGGAGAAAATTTAGCTCATCTTTAATTGAAAGCAAAGTATGATAGGTAGCTCAAGTTTAATCTTTGAAACAAAAAATGCTACTTATTGACGTATTTGAACAATATCATAATAATACTATTCAACTAAAGAGTAGAAAAATACATAATCTGAAAATTGAAAATTATGTAGTGGAATAACAATGTATGAGTTGAAAAAATAAATATTAATGGTTCACTTAATGACTAAAATGAGTTATAAGAGATTTAATATTCATGCCAAGCCTACAAGAAAAAATAATTTTCAAAATCTAACACTTTACGAATTTATTGTGATATTAATTTAGTGAAAAGACTCTTGAATCTTTATAAGCGTGAATTATAAGTCTGTCTTATGTAAGCTATGAATATAAGCAATTGATAATGAATTATTGTCAATATTGGATGGATTATTTCTCCAAACGTGTCTCAGTATGAATCAAGCAAAATAATAATGGAAGTAGAAAAAATAAATGAAAAATTCAACAGATTCAATAAGCTCACCTATTGAAATCTGTAGATGCACTTCTTGCGAGATCAACTGTCTGTCATCTCATGCTGATCTTCAGGTACGATTATCTTATGATAATTATCATTTCAGAACCATATCTTATTATTATGAACAAATAATAGGTAATCGTCTTTCCTCTCATTTCGAATGTTCCTAATCTTGTAGTCATATTTAAGTCAAGAATTGTTATAATTCTTAATCATAACTTGTTCTTAATCAATTTTAAAAACTTCATCATACAATCAATTTTTTATTTCAATTGATGAAATTGTTCCAAACCATCCATCATACTATAAATTTGCATTATATGTTCCTGAGTAGTCCATTATAATCTAATATAATCTTCCATGGTTATAGAAATTATGATTCTGTAGCAGTAACAAATAATATAAATAAACATTATAGAAGAACATATTTTCCAACATTTTTCACTTTTTATAATTATATCTCTTTGAATAACCTATATAGGTCTGCCGTGATTATAATATAATAAACTGGAATATTGATTGCCTTTATTAACGGAGTTATCTAATAAACTAATCATTGAAATCATTGAATTTTTAATAGCCTAATACTAATAGAATGTATAAAGACTGTGTTCCATGTTTTATCTTTTCCTTTCACAAAAAAAATCAAGTACTTTTTAATTCAAATTTATAATTAGATTTCTAGTTTTCAAGTTTAAACAAGGAGTTTTTGCCAATCTCCAAAAGTTTTTTCTAGTCTTGAACTATCAGTGGATACTTACTCCACTTGAATATTTTCATTAGTATCAGCTCGACCAAAGATTTATTATGTAACGAAGTAGGATATTTATAAAAATAATATTATTTGAGACAAAATGATATTTAAAGATATTATAAGATTCTAAAATAATATTTTGAAAGATGTAATTTATTAAGTTACCCGAAGCTCATTCATAATGCTGAAAAGTATAATTCTGTTTCTCAAAATATCTAGTCCACCCCACATCAATTATAATCTGGGAGCGGTGGACTCCTAATATTGAATTTTGTTTTAATCGAATTCACAGAGAAGCTATAATAAAATAAACACGAGTTTTTAAAGTAGTTTAGTTTTTTAAAGTAAAGTAAAAATTTCTATTTTACTTTAGAAATGAAGGATGTGAGTATGAAAGAGTCATTCAAGCACTTTGCATTTTATTTACACAAAGTAAAACAATAAAAACAAATTATCTAAGAATAAATTCAGTAAAATTATGTATTAGGATATGGATGTGTAAAGCTAGATAGAAAGACAGAGTGAAAAATTAAAAAGTGGAAGTGAATAATAGATTAATATGAAAATGATAAAAAGAATTTTAACGATTTGACACTTTGTCACCGTTGTTACCGTTACATGGATGTTGAATAATATAAATTGTATGTGAGTTTATGAACTGTTATTCATTAAATGTTATGTAATAAACATAATTTATCTGTTTTGTATTTGTGTTTAGGTCTCTATCAATTGTTGTCATTCTCCATATTTGTTTGTTTACCGAAATCGTCACTGATGTGATAAGGCACCACTCCGTCATGCCAACGTAGGGTGTCGTCCAAGATGGCGTTTCTCTCACTCTCTCCCGACGAACTGGGCATCATGATGTCTCCCTCGTACAGGCCGCTCAACTCCCATACGTTCTGCTTGTCACGTGACGGGTTCCAGGATGCTATCGCCCTGTCTGAAATCGAAACAATAAGGAATCTGATGTACACTCAATTCTAATCAAAACTTTCAATAATTAATGAAGATCTTAGTAGGCACCCTTTTAAAAAAAATTATTTTACATCACATTTAAAACGCCGAAACATGTTATGTAGAATAAAAATTGTTTAAAAAGGGTACTACTAAGATCTTCATTAATTGAAAGTTTTGATAAGTACAGTATCCCTTAGAAAAGGGAAAACTCAATTCTCATGTATGATTGTACAGTACCGCAGTGTTCCAAATATCCCCAATTATCATACTTACAAAACTTCAGTATCTAGATACTCCTTGTTTGCTGAAGATGTGGCTCAGTGGCCTGAAATGCGTCCGACAAGCAACGAAATTGAATAATAGAATATAGAATAGAATGACTTATTCTATGAAATTGTTATGAAATTTTTATGAAATTGTGAGTACTTGTTTTCAAAGGACACTGATATACACTCAATTCTCATCTATGATTATACAGTGTAACTGTCTACAACACATCCCAGAATACCATTGTTACAAAACTTCAGTATTGTGAGTTGAACTATCAGTATTGTAAGTACAGATACGGTTCTTCTTGTACGCTGAAGATGTGGCTCAGAGCACTGAAACGCGTCTGACTGAAAAATCGAAACAATAGTGTTCAATTAACCTGTATTACACTGAATTCCCATTTATGATAATAATACAGTCTCACTCTCTCCTAAATATGCCAAAATATTATGGATGAAAAAAGTTTGGTGTATAGTCTGTCCAAGCAAAGAAGAGCCTCTGGCAAGATGCGAAAATGACTCCAGCTTGGTCAATATTTGTTCAAGAATTATAAAATAGGTCTTAATAGTAGATCAATTTGTTTCCTACAATTTGAGATCAAATTGATAATTTTTGAACCAATATTGATCGAGCTTGAGTCATTTTCCAATCTTGCCAGAGGGCCTTCTTTGCTTGGCCAGACTATACACAGAGTTGTTGAAGTCAGTGGAAGTTATAAACTTGATTATTTTGTTGTACATAATGAAGACTAGGTACTTCCACAATCGAATTGATATTAGAGTATATCATCATCGTTGTTAGTTCCGTGTATTTGATTCCTTTTGATTGCTTATAGCTTATAATTTTGTCTAATTGATTAGTCAAAACAGTCAAATCTGCCTCTACCAAGATTTTTATAATCGATTCGTCATGCTTGTTATTCCATTGATTGGTTGCTTGAAATCTTGATTCATGGTTCAATGATTCAGGGGACAGAATTATCAATTCAATCTTCATTGCACTAATTTTTTGCAAGCATTCAATTGATTATAATACTTATTATCCTTATTCTCGCAGTGTGGCGAAAAGTATCGTACTCAACTCACACAGAAAGGTGTTTACGGTATTCGGATAACATATTCCCGGGCTCGGCAAGCCTCGCCCGGGAAACTATCCTCATACCGTAAACACCTACTTTCTGTGCTTGTAGTGTAATGTACTATTTCAAGTTTTCTTATTATTTCTCTGTTCTTGCATTGACTAATTGCTTATCTTATAATCTCTATTGATTGTTTGATGAAAATTGTCAAATATTACTGTATTCCACTCATTTTCCGTTTAAGATTCCAGTGGTAATGAGTAATTCCTATTGCAATTTGGGAGTAATAAAATAATTCTCCATTTCCATTACCGTACTTGAAACTCATCCGAAGAGAGTAACCTACATGGAAATAATAAATTATTAATCAACTTTCTTACAGATTATTGAGAGGTTATTTCATAAATGCGAAAAATGTAAGGAAGTGAGAAGGCTACATGACTAGCTTTAGAAATCTGAATCAATCATACTTCATAGTTTATAGCCATGTAACAAAACATGTCAAAATGTAAATGGAACAAAAATAATTGTTTAATTTACTCGAGATACATGCCTAGTAGGCTGTACGGTAGCAATAAAATTAATGTAGATTAACATTTTCTTATGCTAGTACAGCCTCAAACATATAGATCATCTATTCAAAGAAAGTACATTCTCTCAACAATATATAAATGTTTTACAACAATGTGAATGGATTTATTGCAGTCAAGAATGACCATAAAAATTACGACCAATACAGCGAATCATAAACAATAGATCATAAAGTTCACGCTTTATCATTCAACAGTAGGTAATAATATTTCTTGGCAGGTATTGAATAATAACATGAGTTGAACAATAATAATATAATTGTACCGCATAATACGAGCTAATAGCAATATGACAGGGAAGAAGTTTTGTGAGCTACTGTTTCAATAGTGAGTTATGGAATATTTGCAAGTAGAAAGTAGTTGAATAATAATAGTAATATTCAAATCAACCAACTGTCCAATTGCTCCAGTTATTTTTTTCAAGCAAACCTTGAAACTAGGAAAACAAGTAAATTTATTAAGAATGGCTATGAGATCTCTTTATTTACTACAGAGACTATTTGATTATATAGTCTCGTCTGTAGTTAGTAAGAAATATTTTGTGTTTGAATATACATTTCATGCTTCAACTATTTACAATGTGAAGGAATTTCCATGTGAACACTAAAAAAGTCTGTGTAACACCTCACTGACAATAAAATTATACAGAAATGGTAACAGATCAAACAAAATAAGTCAATGAAGTAATTTACCCTTCTAATTTACAACTTCTATTTTTTTCACTATTATGAGAAAATAGAATCATTATTATTATTTATTTTAAAAGTATGGACATTTATTGGTAGTATACAGATGGTCTATTTTGTATGGAAACTGTTACGACTGGAAATAATCCTCAACTAAAATTCATACAGTTTCTAAACGGATAACGGATTTAAGGGATAACGGAAAATGTTTAGAATCTGAATGAATTTCAGTTGAGGATTATTTCCTGTCGTTATTAACAGTTTGCATACAAAATAGACCATCTGTATACTACTAATAAATGTCCATACTTTTAAAATAAATAATAATAATAATGATTCTATTTTCTCATAATAGTGAAAAATAGAAGTTGTAAATTAGAAGGGTAAATTACTTCATTGACTTATTTTGTTTGATCTGTTACCATTTCTGTATAATTTTATTGTCAGTGAGGTGTTACACAGATGACCAGGCTGTCACAATTATGGCACTTTTTTCTACTGTGCTATTATTGGATGAATTTGTTATGAGTGAGTTAGGAATTTGACAATTTTAGAAGCACCTCTATTGAAGCTTCTCTATAATAAAGTCATGAGATGTTCCTCAATCTATTCTTGAAATTATATATTTGAGAAAAAACTGATCGAATCAATTGACATTTTCGAAGAAAAATATAGTTTAAAATGTACGAAGAAAGTGGACAGAAAAGTTCGAAATGATATGAGGTTTCTTACTCGAAAAAATATAATATAAAACCTATCTCGATAGTGATAAACCTCATATCATTTTCAAATTTTCGGTCCACGTTCTCCATACATTTAAAAATATATTTTTCTTTAAAATTTTCAATTTGTTTCTTGCAAGTGTCGTTGTATTGATTAAATTTTTGAGTAGGTAACTTCAACACAGCTAAAGCTAATCAAGTGCCTCTAACATAACTCTGTTGTTTTTTATATATTCCTTCATTAACAATGAGTGTGATAATTTGTTATTCTTAAACTTGAATATTGTTGTTTTTTATACATGAGTTATGACAATAAAAATTTTTCTTATCAAGGAAAATGTAATTAGTTGAATTGCATGATCTATTACTACTTAATGTATGGATGAAGTGAATTATATATTTTCTTTCTTATATATTCTAATTCTCATATATTCTCCGTCCACAAAGTAGAGGGAATAAGTGATTTTCAATCGTATTTCATAAGTGAAATAATTGACCCTTAAATAAAAGATGATTACTCACCAACACCCTCCATGTAGAGTTTTTGCATCATAAACGATTCTCCATTATGCCTGGGGGGCGGCGGTGTAACTTGGCATGTGACAAATGACATTATCACGACGATCACTAACAGAAAAGAAGCGTGCGACAGGCTAGACATCTTGTCAGAGAAAAAGTTTTCG